>JARYGA010002768.1:0-144265 GCA_030545235.1 Helianthus tuberosus
CATATGTGTGTTTAGTGTTAGTAAATATCGTGTTTTATAAATTTAAAACTTGACTAAAAAAGTGTTAAAGGGGCTTAAAATATACACCTAATATATATAACACTTCACACGCATCAAGGTCAGGGGTGAAACCCGAACCTTGATGACTCGTTCCGTGCCCTATTTATTTTTGTTTTAACAAAACTCTCACCAAAGTCTCGACGGACTCCAACGACTTGAGGTCACACGGTAGCTGGAGGGATGTGTGCCGATCGCCCAAAGTCGAGGCGAGAGCCCTGTCTTGAAAGTCGAAGAGTGTACCAAAAGTCCTTGTGAATAGTCTAAACACTTTGGGTAGTCAATGTCTATCGAGTCGCAGACAGTCTATTCTCGATTTTTATGTGTTTCGATTCTAAGCCAGCAACTGCTGACTCTGATGTTTGTCGCGTTTTACGTGAATCTTATGTGCTTATATGTGATTTTATTTGTTATATGTTTCGATTTTTGGTGACTTATTCGCTTTACACTCCTCGCTTTGATCGACACACACGATTCGCACTGCACAACTACCTCAAAACGTTAACGAATCGCTACTACTTGGGGATAATCGCATGCTATGATGTTACTTATACTATACTACTCTCTATGCTACTCGCTATATCGCGCGCGAATCTTGAATGATAGGTTTCTGTATTCTGACTGCCTCTTGTGCTTATGTACTTTACATGCTTATGTGCTTCTGTTCCCTATGTGAACACGTGTCTACATGATTATGTGCCTATGTGTCTAGATGTTACATGATTGTGTTTCTGAGCTTTATGATGAATTGCTAGACTATACTAGGAATAATCGAAATTGTGTTGAGTCCTGTGACGATGTCTGTTGCAGACGATGTCGTCATCTGGACCCCGTTACTCTCGACATGCTCGCCGAGAACAGAGAGACAAACGCCTTGCGGCACTCGTCGCGGAGCAGATAGCAAAAGTCGTGACGCAGGTCGTTAGCGACCTACAAGAGAATGCTAGTAAGTCTTCTGAAGAGTCCAGGACTGAGACTCCTAAAGATACTCCCAATGCTGCTTTCAGCTTCAAGGAGTTCAAAGCTTGCGGACCGAAAGAATTTACTGGCGAAGATGGTCCTACGGCCTTATTTCAATGGTTTGATTCGATTGAGGTCACCCTGTGCCAGAGTGGCTGTCCTGATGATCTCCGCACTCTCAACTCAACTGGCGTCTTCCAATCCCAAGCTTTAGATTGGTGGACGGCAGAGAGGAACAAACGCGGAAACGATGCAACTTATGGTTTGACGTGGGATGAATTGAAGAACGTCATGTTGGAAGAGTTATGCCGCCTCACGAGCGCCAAAAGTTGGAGGACGAATTCTGGCATATTAAGCAGAAGGATGGTGACAACGCTGCTTTAACTGCTCGCTTCAAGCAGCTTAGCATAATCTGTCCTTGTAGGATCTGAGTTTCTTTTTTATTGTATTTTTGTTTAGAAATTAATGAAGATGAACAAGTAATTACAGCGAAAATAAATGGAAATAAACTTTGCACACAATCAAATAGGAGAAATGCTTTCAACACACATGTTTGAACATTGCACCGAATGATTAAATTTATTTCAATCACTGATTACAACTTTGCATGCATGAAATACAAACTTCCACTCAGCTTGAGCTCAGTATTTGTTCGTACAAGAGACAAGTGGTGAAAGAGCTAATAGAACAGTACAGGGTACTGTTCTATTTATAGGAACGAGCAAACCACTGAAGCATCTTGGCTGACGTCACCATGAAAGTGACATCTAACCTCTTAACAAACTCTAACTACTGACCTCATAAAAACACTGCTTAGCTAACCACTGATAAACAATACAATATAAAGGAAAGACTAAACTACTGCTTTCTCCTTCCACTATTGTGACTCCAGCAGTATTTGTATCATCAGCAGTGCTTGACCCATAACAGTAGATTGATCAACAGGTCTTCAGTCTTCTTCAGTCTTTAACATGATCCATTGTTTTCTTAGTATCCTTAAGAGGGGCGAAAGTAAAAATAATCCCTATCTCTCCCTCGAATGCTCCCAACCAGATTTTCTAGGAGAAATGCTTCTCGATGAATTATTTCAACTAGAAGATCTAATTATTGATTGGTTAAAAGAACTTAGGAAAGATTTCAATAATCTTTTCCAAGACGATAACCAAGAAGAAGGGTTGGAAACGCATTCAAACAACTTCGTTGTTTCCGACGATACTTCTAACTCTAGCGAGGACTTGAGCGATAGTCGTCCCTGTGTCGATTGTGCCGTGAAGGACTCCCCATCAACTTCGTTTGATGCATACATAGACCTGAGCGATTCGACATACACCTTCTTTAACGAGAGCCCGGAAAAGGGTTGGACTTGTCCACCTACATATAGCATAGGAATCACCCTCACCGACATCCTCTTGCGTTCTCGTCTTAATCTAGAACAATTAAGGTATCTTAGGCACTTTGGGGTTGTTCCATCCAGTAAGGAACCGCCCGATCCGGAAAAGTTCCTTGAAATTAGACGAATTCCTTAAGACAGCTTCTAGACACGGGGCCATGTCCAGGTCAGCACGCCCCCGTGTCCACCCAAAGATTCCCTTCTGATTTTGTCAGAATGCGGACAAAAATGTGTCAGGATTCCATCTGCACACGGGGCCGTGTCCAGCCGACACGGGGCCGTGCGCAACGTACTGTCGTTTTCTATAAATGCAGCCAAGAATCCTGCACATTTGAACCATTCCAGGGACAGAGATTTGGGGAATATTCTCACATACCATCCTAGGTATTTTCTAAAAGAAGTTTCTCAACTATCTTCTTGTCCTTTCCTATTTTATCCACTATCATCTTCTTCAATTTTTCTCATACTTCCATTAAAGCTTGAACCTTCCATAATTTCAAGCCTTATTGAGATGTTTGTTAGATTTTTGTTCATGGAATCTTATTAAAAGTAAGTTCTACAACAATGTTTTAAGTTGTTTATGTTCAAAAATGCTTTAAAAATCTTGAAAACAATTTGAAACCCCAAGATTCCTTGTTCCTAAATCCTGCAGATATCTGAACACGGGGCCGTGTTCGCTGAACACGGGGCCGTGTCCGAAGTACTGGTTACATAAAATTGAACCCTTTTCGGTATGCTTTCTCAGTATGGCAAGCAGAACAAGCGGAAACTCTTCGTCACAGTCCAGAAACAACCGGCAGGGGAGAAGATCATCAACGGTTGAAGATTCTCTTGTAAACTATGTTTACGCCTTAAGAGAAGCCCTTGATGAAGTGACAAGTGTGGAAGAGGCACTGGTTGACCGTATTAATCATTTGACGATGGGACTAGAAGGATGTCTCCGGGAAGTCAACCTTTTCCACCAAAGATTGAACTTTCTCGCCTCTCCTCCTTTGGTGCCAATGATCACCCAAAGGGCATGGAATGTGGTACCGGAAGTCATCATTCCGGCTGAATGGTACGCCTTACATCCGGAGCCCCCTCGAGACATACTACAAGGGGTTCCGATCGGTGTCGCTCCTCCTCCACAAGATGTTGAGGAACATGAAGCCGCCTCCCTTCTCCCGAGAGAGATAGAAGAATGGCTCTAGCAATATTTAGGGGACACCGTTCGGCTTGGAGTTCTACAAGGCTTTTTAGACCGGAAACCAATTTCCGGAATTTTGGTTCTTATTGTAGAAGTAGAGCTCCTTAGGAAGATTTTACGGATCACTTGACCTATCTAATATTAGGACTATTAACTTTTATTTTCTGCTTTATTTTTCATTTTTAGGACTAATATGTAATTCTCTCTATGACTAATGAATGATGGTTTTAGTTAATTTGGTGTTTGGGTGGTGTTGAACTGAATAAAACACATTTGAGATGTCAAAGGATACAAGGGAAACTTGAACCAGCACCCCATGCAGGAAAACAGGACCATCCGACAAAATTCTTCGTTTACAGTAAGCTCGGCACGGGCCGTGTCCGCCCAACACGGTCCCGTGCTGCACAGTCTGCAGAAAAAGACCCAGTTCAGGTAACTGGACACGGGTCGTGTTCACTCAACACGCCCCCGTGTCCAGGCTTCTGTTTCTCTTGATCTAATTTTGTTACTGGCACTTGAACACGGGGCCGTGCCCGGACAACACGGGGCCGTGTTCAGCGCCCAGTAACACAAAATTTTTGCTTTTTACACCTTTTTACACATTCAATCAACCTAAAAACTTATTTTTGGGACACATTGAGGACAATGTGTAATTTAAGTGTGGGGGGGGGGGGGATGCTAAAACCTTGAATCTTGCAAGTCCTAAATACAAGCCTTACATAAAACTCTATTGGAACCGCAAATCACCCCAAATTTTTTTCAAAAAAATTTTCATTTTTTACTTGTCTAGGTTTAACTCGGGAATTTCAAGTTCTAAAAAGGTTATATTTTTACAAATTTACAACCGATAGCGTCGTGATAAAAGGAACCAACATAAGAAAATTATGAAAAGGCATGGCAAACTTAGTTAAAATTTGATTATATATACTTGATCACATAAAAACCCATTCCCACAAAAGTGAGTTTTGAGCCTTTATTGAGCATACAATTACATATCATTAGACTAAATGCTCATTTTTCGTTTCTTGTGTGAATAGCCGCTTGGTTCTTTCGACTCTAGAACTTGCCATGACGATACATTCCCGGTCCTTACCAACTTAAACCCGAGTAAGTAAATGATGGAGGCATTAGGACTAACCCCTTTTTATTTCTACACCATTATTTTTCTTTTTTTTTTACCACCTACCTAAAATCCCCCTAGTTAGCCCCTTTGAGCCTAAACCTTTTCATTTCATAACCCAAACCAAACACCCTTTTTCCCCACCAAAACCTTTTTCATTTTTAACCCTTTGTTTTAGTAACAAGTTCGGTTTTTCGTATGACTTTTCAAAAAAAAAATGTGTGTTGATGATGAAGCAAAAGAAAATAAACAAACAAGTTCATCAAAAATAACTTTGTTTGAATAATAGCTTCATCAAAATAAAATTTACAAAAATAAAAAGTCTTACGAAAATCGACGCGTGTTACGCTTTTCGCCCTTTTTCTACTAACCACTAACCCAACCACCTACCTTTAACCCAAGCCTAACCCTTCACCCACAAAGTCCTCTTGATATTTACAAAGGTATATAAGTTAAAAAGGAGGAGGATTGATTGCTTGGCAAGCCTATGGTAGGAGTAAGTTCCATGCCGCTCTCGAGTGATCCACAAAAATACATCTTCGGCCGAGTGTTGAGTGATCCCCGTGAGGTATGTGAACTTGTATATAAATAGAATTTTAAAGAGGCATGTTATGCCCTAATAAGTAATTTATCTTATGAAAAGTTTTAAATAAATCATGACGAATAGGATTGTAAATAAATAAAAATAAAACTAAATAAAGAATCTTGGAAATCCCGACACTCTATGACAAGCCCAAAAACCTTCTTCTCTACCCATTCCATTTGGGAGTGTAATAGCCACATATTAAAGAGTTTTGCTTGAGGACAAGCAAAGATTTAAGTGTGGGGGTATTTGATGTGTGCAAAATGCAACATATAAATTACATCAATTGTGGCATAAAACTAACCCTTTTTTAGTACTAATGTTGGAAAAAGTATGCTTTTGTCTTCCTTTTGTATTTTCAGGATTAAATGAGCTCAAATTAACAAAAGAAGCAAAAAGACATCAAAATCTAACATAAATACAAGAAAAGGAACAAGACGTGACATGCCCGACCCCACGACAGCATCTTCCCAAGCAAAACAAGATAACAGAAGACTGAACACGCCCCGTGCTCAGCCAGCACGGGGGCGTGCCCAAGTGTCAGCAGAAAAGACAAAGTGGTAGAAGCTTCTATTGCCCACCACAGGGCCATGCTCAGCGGACACGGGGCCGTGGTCAACTATAAGATTCGCACAATCCAGGCAAATCTTCATAGTACAAAGATTCTTCTGCACACGGGGTCGTGCTCAGCGGACACGGGGGCGTGGTCAACTAATAAGACAAGCTGCATTAAATAAAGAAAGAGAAGGATGTGGACACGGGGCCGTGCCCACTGGACACGGGGCCGTGCCCGAGCTTCTGTTCAGCCTATAAATAGGAGTGCTTGGCTCAAGCTCAAACCATCCCTTGGCACACCACCCTCTCTCACACTTCACCCACCACCCACCACCACCATAACACCATCATCCACCACCATCATCCATTGTCCATCATAGAGTGTGTGAGTCGTCTCGGGATCCAAGATTGATCGTAAGAGTTCTTGACAATCAAGGCCATGTTTGCCTAAGTCTCTTACATCACTTGGTGAAGACAAGTGTCTAGTGTAATACTTTTGATTTCTAATCTTTTCGCACTTTTTACTTGGTTTTGTATTAATGACTTTAATAATTAGTTTCTTATGTTGAAGGTGATTCTTCCTTATCGTTTGTCCGTGGTGTCTTGGCATTATTTTACTGTCTATATAAAATAAAAGATTTTCACCATTCATATCTCCACGGTGTATATGGAGATATGTTGGCTACCTGGTCGGGGGTTAAGGGAACGGTTTGGTAAGAGTCTTGCTATTGTTCAGCGTTTAGAGGTCCTGTAATGGACCTGGGTCAAATTTAGTAGGGCCTCCTTCAATACTTAACGGTATTGGATGGAGGGGGTCCAAACTCTTTGATCCCCTCATAAGTTAACTACTATTAATACTATAACCCGGCTATTTAGGACTGTATCCCTGCTGACTCAGACTACTTAGTCGAGGGTAACGTCACCTCCAAAAGAGGGGCCTACCATAATTTGCATTAATAACTTAATTAATTATCTTTCAATAATCCGACCCTTTAGGATTGTATCCTTGCTGACTCAAACTACTGGGTTGAGGGTAACGTCACCTTCAAAAGAGGGGCCTACTACAATAACTAAGATAATCTCTTAAATAAGTGCAAAAGTGCGGAAATAATCAAAGGTTACACTAACACGAGTCGGAACCAAGTGATTCTTCTTGTCTATCTGTTTTTCTTTTATTTTTATTTTCAGCATTTTAGTTAGTTTTTATTTTTCTTATTTTAAAACATTTTTCTAAACTTTTTGATTTGATTAGACGTTGAGGATAAACTGGTACTAAAAGCTCTTGTGTCCTTGGACGACCTCGGTATCTTACCAACACTATACTACGCTCACGATGGCTGCACATGCCCATATGTGTGTTTAGTGTTAGTAAATATCGTGTTTTATAAATTTAAAACTTGACTAAAAAAGTGTTAAAGGGGCTTAAAATATACACCTAATATATATAACACTTCACACGCATCAAGGTCAGGGGTGAAACCCGAACCTTGATGACTCGTTCCATGCCCTATTTATTTTTGTTTTAACAAAACTCTCACCAAAGTCTCGACGGACTCCAACGACTTGAGGTCACACGGTAGCTGGAGGGATGTGTGCCGATCGCCCAAAGTCGAGGCGAGAGCCCAGTTCTGAAAGTCGAAGAGTGTACCAAAAGTCCTTGTGAATAGTCGAAACACTTTGGGTAGTAAATGTCTATCGAGCCGCAGACAGTCTATTCTCGATTTTTATGTGTTTCGATTCTAAGCCAACAACTGCTGACTCTGATGTTTGTCGCGTTTTACGTGAATCTTATGTGCTTATACGTGAATCCACTGCTCCACCTGCGGCTTTCATCTTCTTAACCCCTTCTTTTACAAGCAAATCCTCTGCTTCTTTATCTTCTGCTGTTAGTTTATCCATCTGCTTTTGGTTCCTTCTTTGGTAGATGAAAGCCGCAGGTGGAGCAGTGGATCTCTTGAATTGTTGCTTTTGTGGCTCAACTGAAACCTTTGCTTCAGGGTACACAGGATTTTGTGGAATATTGGGATTTTTTCTTTCCCAATTCTTCCAGCCTTTGATAAGAAGCATTCACCTTATCTTCTTTCCACCTCATCACTTGATTCCTAGACCCAAAGTCAGCAGCAATGAGTTCCTCTTTCATTCTCTTTAGCTTTAACACTTTATCAGGCACATTCTTCTTGTAATTTGCCCAAACAAGAGGAGTATGTTTGACTTTATCTTTGTTCATTTTTTCAATTCTTTCCAACTCCTCTTTGAGTTCACCCACTGTCCAGTCTTTGTATTGAGCTTTGTCACCTTTGTACCTTTTGAAGGCCAGGATGTGCTCAACATAATCTTTCCTTAGGGTCTCATCAGCCCTTTCTGACAGTTGCTGACATAGGTTCTTTGATAACTTTCCAAAGTATTGACTTGAGTAAGAAGAAATTGGTAGTATCTTTGGATTTCTTTGTCAGATTTACCCTTTGAATTTCTTTTGGAGATATCCTCTGCTTATTGACCTTTCACTTTCAAGTATTCTTCAATGTTGTTAGGTCTTGGATATCCTTCAACAGATGGCAAGATCCTTTTATCAAGATCATCTTCTGAATAGAAAGATTTTATTTCTTCTCTAACAGCTGCAAGCTCTAAAGGATACTGAGCAGCTGCAGAGACAATGGCAGTGGTTGGGTTAAAGACTTGTGCAGAAGAGAGTGGAACAGAGTTTGGAATGGTGACAATTGAAAGAGATTGTGAAGATATTGGTGGTGGTGAGGAATCATCATCTGGTAAAATTATCCTTTTCCTTTTTGGTTTAGGAGAGGCTGGTGGTGTTTTGGATGGTTGTGAAGTGGTGATTTGAGTGGTGGTGATTGAAGTAGATGGTGGCTGACTAACAGCTGTTGAAACAACTGGTGTTTCAACCACTGTTGTCATTACAACTGATGATGTGTCATCAGCTGTCTTCTGCTTTTTGGCAGGAGGCTGTTTTGGTGGTGATGGTATTTTTGGTGTGTCAGTGGTTGTTGTCACACCCCAACCGATGGCGGAATCATCGGGGTATGGCATTGAGCGAAACAGATTGTCCAGAAGTTTCCATAATAATTATCATTAGCAATCAATTTATAATAACATGTCCCATACCATGCCTCAAAAGGTAAACAAATTATTACAGACAAAATCTAGGCAAATAGTTCTATTCAGACAACTCAGATTTAAATAGAGCAATTGTTTATCTGCTTCTAGAGACCCTTAATTCACTTAGTACAGACAACTATTTGTTGGCCTCTAGAGCCTTATTCTAGCCTCGACTTCCTAGCAAGTGTGCATCCTAAGCACCTGTCACATACGTTAAAATAAAGTCAATACATATAATGTAAAGGTGAGCATACAAGTTTGATAACAGCATATATAGTTCGAATTCGGTTACGCATAACCAGCACGTACACATAGCGAAATGAGGCACGTTAGTTATCGACATAGATCCATCGATACCAATGACTACGAGTTGACTGCCCGAGGCAGTTCGCAATACATGGTTACCACCGTAATCCATGCAAATAATTGTCCTTAACAACCCCTGCGAACAGGTGCTGAGTCCAAACTATAGTACTATCGTTGCTAAGGCAGGTAGACAGCATTCCATGTGTAAACATAACAAACAAGCATTCATAAGCAACGTATAACATGCATTAACGGTTAACGTTCAAATAATATTGAGTAGTGTGCTCGATGTGATTTGAATAGTTGTAACGTATGTAACACCCAAATGTGCATAAAGCAAAAAAGGGTCGAGTATACTCACAGCGGTTGATGGATTGAAGGGAGCACTTGATAGTAAGGTTAGCCTGAATGGTTTGATAGTATAATGATAAGTAATGCGTAAAACGGAAATAGGTATGAGTGGATCGGACAGCTGGTCGATCGGTTGGTAGTCCGATCGGACGGCTGGCCGTGCGTTTGACAGTCCGTTCGGACAGTTGTCCGGATGGACGGTAGTCCGATCGGATGGCTGGTCGAGTGGGTTGTTTCTTCCTTTGAGTAGGATGTGTTTGTGTATGATGGCTTGACTTTTGAAGTTTTCGTTGTAGCATTTTGAAAACATTGAAGTATCTTTACTTTTCGGGTCGGTCGATCGGACGGTCATTCGATCAGCCGGTAATCCGATCGGTTAGTACTTCAGCGAAGAACAAGTTCTCAGCAAAATGGCACTCGATCGAACAGTAGTTTGATCGGGTGGCATTCCTAGTGCATTGAACATGTTGAAAATCGATCAAGTATTTAAAGCCAAGTATCTCATGATCCGAAGAGTAATTCGATCGGATGGTAGTCCGGTGGGTTAGCAGTCCGTTCAATACTCAACTTTAGGTAAAATTGATTAAGTGTGGGACCCATAGTGCAAGCCGTTCGGCTGACCGGTTGATCGGCTGACTGCCCGTTCGGCTGGCTGTCTGTTCGGACAACACCTCGTCCTGGTCGGCCTGTGCGTCTTACACTTGGTAGTTCTGATGGTTTGTCGTTTTATCGAGGTACTTTGATAACGAGTTAAGCAACAGAAACCTCGTTATTACTTGGTTCTCCTGATCGGACATGAATCACCCAAATCCAATTAGTGAACGGCCCGGGACGGTGTTTCACGTTCAACCCGAAATCGGTGAACCTCGTGGATAGAATCCGGATCTTGGGCCATACAACCAGCAGATTGATTAGTAAGTCGGCACGAGCTCCGTTTCTATTGGTTTAAAGGTATTGAGTGTAAAAGAATGAGAAAGTTTATGATTATTTCTTTTAACTCTTTTATCCCTTTGAAAATGTTCAGATCTATGCGAAAACGTTGTGAAATCATGTGGAAATCCTTCAGATCTGAGTTATTCTTGATGGAATGAGGTCAAACTTGAAGTTCATAAGAACCTCATGATGACTTCACCCTAGAACACACCAAATCTTGATGATTTCATGGTTAAAAGTTAAGATTTAAAAGATAGAAAGGTGTAGTAGTGCGTGTAGATCAAGAAAGTACAAGATTTAGGACGAGATCTTACCAGAATCGTGAGAAATCTGGAGAAAAGGTGAGGAACACGAGTTGGTCGGACGTCACTTGCCAAAAGTAGTAAGTTGGAGAGTGACAAGGGGTCTTTATAGGGTTCCAAAAGAGGAAAGTGTTGGCCGATCGACCAGGCATCTCGGTCGGACGGCCTGTCCGATCGGACGGTAGTCCGATCGGCCGGCTGACCGATCGCCTGGTAGCCGAATCGATCAGTTGCCTGATTCGAGTATTCGGTGCGACGATTTAGATATTTCGATTTCGAGCGATGCGAATACGATAGAGTTTCCTATTCAAATTACTTTTAATCCCAATCACTCATATCGGGCACTGTCTTTTCTCCACTAATTATCATACCATTTCGATTGTGTTTTGAGTTTCGATTGTTTTCCACAACATAATATAAATAACATGCACAGGTAACACATAAGGCACACACACACGTATAACAGTATTCCAAATGCGTAATTCGAGTTTCGATTCGATTTGATGTTGATTTGATTACCATAGTTTGATTATCGATTAGTTAACTTTATCGCATTGTTACTTCCTATAATTCACAGTCGTAAGTCGATTAGATAACGAATAACACGCGTCGATTGTTGTAATTATTGACACTTACTCCACATAATACAACTAAAATAAACACATAAAAGAAATCTTCTGCACGTCAAGTGCGCGAAATCGGTCGTTGACTTTGACCTTGACTTGGACTTTGACTTTTGAAAACACGGGGTGTTACAGCCTCCCCTAGTTGAGGGAATTTCGTCCCGAAATTAAGCTGAAAGTTGTACATCACCGTGAGTCACTTTTCTCTCTCTAGACCTTCTCCTTAAACAATTGCGGGTACTTCGCCTTCATGTTGCTTTCGAGTTCCCAAGTGAACTCTGCGCCTCGTTTGCCTTCCCATCGGACCTTTACAATAGGAATGTCTGAGCTGCTTGGTTTGGCAATCCATGATTTCGACAGGCTTCTCCACGAAGTGTAGTGTTTCGTTTACTTGGAGGTCATTGATGGAGAGTGTGAAACACTGGTGCTAAAGTGTTTACCTTACGTGATTTAATCCTTTTTACGTGATTATACGCTTGGAATTTGTTTATTGCGAGTGTTTGTATGCTTTGCAGGTAAGACGTGTAATTCGGTAACGTTAGCGTGTTTAAAGAGAAAGCAACATATGTGCTCGTTTGGAGACCAAAGGGAAGGCACCATCATTATTTTATTGGCATAAAATTCGAAACCCAAAAAAGGAACTTTGACGTTGAAAGAGACAAAAGACTTTGGAGGCATTTAAACTTGACATAATCATCATCACAAGAGAATGCTAGTCATCAGACATTGAAAATGGAGTGGGGCATCACATATTAAATCAACAAAAGTCAACAACAATTTTTATTATCATGAATTCTTTGGTTTTTGGGAGCTACAAGCAAGTCACGTGAAGGAGGGTTTTATTTTCAACAACATAATCATCATCATATATACATCATCACACGCATAGGAGAGTTTGGTCAAGGAACATCATCATTACTTTTTTTTTAGAGCTTTATCTTTGACGGCAAACTTTTTGGCAGCCATGTTCATGTGGCTATTTGGAGGCAAGGTCAACATCATTCTCATATACAAAGGCATCACGTGGATTCCTTTGGGACCACACAAATTTGGCAGCCAAGATAGAAGCACATCATCATCACGCAGACTTGTGATTGGGCCGCACACACTTGAACTATATTTGGCAGCACATGTGAAGGAGCAAAAGTCAACAACACATCATTACATCTTGACGGCTGTTGTTCACGTGAGAAGCCAACAAGCACACATCAACAACAGACATGCACCGTCGCCAACGTGGAGATATGCCGTCGCCGACGGGTGTTGGAAAGCACCGTCGCCCAAAAAGCCCGTAGGCAGTGAGTTATACCGTCGGCCAACTTTGACTTTGTACACACCGTCGCCGACGGACCAAGGGGTCGTCGCCGACGGTCCTCAGATGTTGAAAACGTGAAATCCTTGACTTTTGAAGGGTGGAATGAATGAAACATCTTGGTAACCAATCAATACGGGAGTTACACTTGTTTTTGAGTTTTGAATATCATCTTGGAGCCTTTCATCATTATCACTCACCAACCATTCATTATCCAATTCCATCTATCATCTCCAATCGATCCATCATCATCTCTACAATCTTGAATCATCACCAACCATCAAAATCCCCAATTCACCATCCTAAAACCCTAGTTCTCCATCCTTCACTCACACTCACCATTTTCACTCACAAACACCAATCATCCATCAATTCTCCATCCAAGCAAGCTTCAAGATGAATCCTTCCGCATTCCAAACATCCGGTGATCAAGCTTCTTCAACCATGAGCGGCTAATCATCTCGGTTTCACCCCGGTGTAGGTAGTTGTTAATTCTAGGGTTTCGAATTGTGCTTGTTTTAACTTAGTGACAATTTGTATTTGATTTTTGAAACTCTTGATAATAGTGTTACATTTGTTGCGAATTCGTGAATTGTCGAGCGATGTTAAAAGTTATGACTTCACGAAACGGTGATATGTAATTGTGCATTATCATTGTTAGGATTTACTTGTGTTGATTACAAAGTGTCTTTTTGTCCGTTCTTCGGAGCGTTGATAGTTAGTAGCACCTAAGTCACGGTACACTAAATCCGTTAATCGAATGCATTTGAGATGAAACTAAAACTTGTAGAAATCCTAGGTTAATAATTACCGAAACCGGGAGTGATTCCTTTTTATTATTATCGTTCTAGTAATCATTTTTCTTGCAATCGTTAATTAGTAGTTGTTAATCATTTGCATCAATTCAATTAGTTAAAAATCATATCTCTCCATTAAACAAAAATACAAAAACACTTTAGCAAGCTTCATAATTGTGACAAGTCTTTATAATTCAGTCAAATCCATACACAAACCACATACTCTTCGTGGTTCGACCCCTTACTACCACTAACACATTGTTAAGGGTAATTTGGGCTTATAAATATTATCTTTGACCGGAGCGCGACACTCCGATCAGTCATCGAGAGGTACAATTAAGTCATGCTCAGCCAGGCACTTTCGAAGGTTTGACACATGGAAAGTCGGGTGGATGTTACTAAGTTCCTCCGGTAATTCGAGTCTGTAGGCGACTTTTCCGATCCTTTCCAGAATCTTAAAAGGTCCAACATATCGAGGCACTAGCTTCCCTTTCTTGCCGAATCTGACCACACCCTTCCAAGGTGATACCTTTAGGAGTACGTAGTCGCCAACGTCAAATTCAAGGGGCTTGCGTCGTTTATCGGCATAACTTTTCTGTCGACTTCGAGCTTTCTGCAAGTTGTCTCGGATTTGGAGGACTTTGTCAGTCATCTCTTGCAATAGCTCGGGACCGGTTTGTTGCGAGTGACCGATCTCGTGCAACATAATAGGCGATCGACATTTCCTTCCGTATAATGCCTCGAATGGTGCCATTTGAATGCTGGAGTGATAACTGTTGTTGTACGAGAATTCGACTAACGGCAGGTATTTATCCCAATTACCACCGAAGTCTATAACACACGAACGGAGCATGTCTTCAAGAGTACTAATCGTTCTTTCAGTCTGTCCGTCGGTTTGAGGGTGGAAAGCGGTACTTAGATTAAGCGATGTATCGAGAGCCGTTTGAAATGTTTCCCACAGTCATGAGGTAAACCGAGCATCACGGTCAGAGATGATATCACGAGGTGTCCCATGATTACAAATGATCTCGTCGGTGTAGATTCGGGCTAATCGTTCTACCTTGTAGTCTTCCCGTATTGGTAAAAAGTGAGCTGATTTGGTCAAATGGTCCACAACAACCCAGATGCTGTCGTGACCTGATGATGTGTGCGGAAGTTTGGTTATGAAGTCCATAGCTATACTCTCCCACTTCCACATGGGGATTGGTGGTTGTTCGAGTAAGCCAGAGGGTCGTTGATGTTCAACTTTGACTCTTGCACAAGTCAGGCATTTTCTGACATAGAGAGCAATATCCCTTTTCATGCCAGGCCACCAGTACTTGTAGCGAAGATCCTGGTACATCTTGTCGGCACCGGGATGAATGGAATATCGGGATTTGTGGGCTTCGTCCCTCAATATCTGTCGCAAATCGGTCCGTTTAGGGATCCAAATTCGGTCCAGAAAGTGGAAGATCCCATTTGATTTGCTCACAAGTTGGGCTCCATCGTGGTAGATTCGTTCCTTGTTCAGTGTGCGTTCATTAAAACAAGCATGCTGAGCTTCGCGAATAAGGGTTTCGAGATCGTGTTGGGCTTGAACATTTCGAATGCTGATCAAATAACTCCGTCTGCTGAGTGCGTTGGCAACGACATTCGCCTTGCCTGGGTGATAACGGATCTCACAGTCGTTTGAGAAGTTCTACCCGTCGGCGTTGACGCATATTAAGTTCCTTCTGATTAAAGATATGTTGTAGGCTCCTATGATCGGTGAAGATCGTACACTTTGTACCATACAGGTAGTGTCGCCAAATCTTTAATGCAAAAACAACTGCGCCTAGCTCGAGATCATGGGTTGTATAGTTCTTCTTGTGGATTTTGAGCTGACGAGATGCGTAAGCTATAACCTTGTTTCGCTGCATGAGAACACAACCAAGACCAAGGTTGGAAGCATCACAATAGACAATGAAATTATCGTTTCCGTCGGGTAGTGTGAGAACAGGAGCATTGCAAAGCATATGCTTGAGGGTTTGGAAAGCAGTCTCTTGTTTAGTTCCCCAAACATAAGGCTGGTCTTTACGTGTGAGAGCGGTAAGCGGCACAACAATCTCTGAGAATCCTTCGATAAATCATCGATAATAGCCCGCTAATCCGAGAAAAGAACGGACTTCAGACGGGTTCTTAGGCGTAATCCAACTCTTAACTGCTTCAATCTTCGCAGGATCGACGTGAATACCTTGTTTATTCACAATGTGACCCAGAAACTGAACCTCCTCCAACCAAAATTCGCACTTGGAGAACTTGGCATAGAGTTGATTCCCCTGGAGTAGTTCGAGAACCAAACGTAGATGTTGCGCGTGTTCAGCCTTCGAATTGGAATAGATCAAGACATCGTCGATGAATACGATGACGAAACGGTCGAGATACGGTTTACACACGCGATTCATTAGATCCATGAAAACCGCGGGTGCGTTGGTTAGACCAAAAGGCATAACAACGAACTCATAGTGGCCGTAACGGGTTCGAAACGCGGTTTTAGGAATATCCTCCTCTTGAATGCATAGTTGGTGATAGCCTGAGTGTAGATCGATCTTTGAGAAACATGTCGCACCTTGTAGCTGATCAAACAAATCATCAATTCGGGGTAGGGGATAGCGGTTTTTGATAGTTAACTTATTCAATTCCCGATAGTCAATGCACATCCTGAATGACCCATCCTTCTTATTGATGAAAAGGACTGGCGCGCCCCAAGGAGAGGTGCTCGGGCGAATGAAGCCTTTCTCAAATAATTCCTGGAGTTGGTTTGAGAGTTCGCGCATTTCAGACGGTGCAAGTCGGTAAGGAGCTTTGGCAACAGGATTGGCTCCAGGAATGAGGTCAATACGAAAGTCGATATCACGACTTGGGGGTAACCCAGGAAGGTCGTCAGGGAACACATTAGGGAATTCACGAACCACAGGAACATCGATTACTCCTGTCTTTCCTTTCTTTTCCTTTTCCGTTACTACAATGTTAGCCAAGAAAGCTCTGTATTCCTTGCGGAGATACTTGCTAGCTTGGACACATGACATGAGTTTGAGACCTTTCGAAGCAGTTTCGCCATAAACACACAAATAATCACCATTCGCGAGCGAGAATCGAATCATCTTGTCGAAGCACACAACTTCAGCATGGTTTTCGCGAAGAAAGTCCATGCCTACTATGATATCAAAACTTCTGAGTTGCATCGGAATAAGGTCGATTGGGAAGATGTGATTGTTGAGCTCAAGAGTACAATCACGAAGGACAGAATTAACGGCGACGGTTCTTCCGGTAGCGACTTCAACATCGAACGTCGAGGAGAGTTGGGTGCGTTTACGACTAAGGAGCTTCTCGAATTCGAACGACACAAAGCAATTATCGGCTCCAGCATCAAATAAAAACGAAGCATAAATACCATTCACAAGGAACATACTATTGACCACGTTGTTGTCGGCTTGGGCTTGACGTACATTGATGTTGAAAGTTCATGCGCGTGCTGCTTGTTGCTGTTGCTGCTGGTGTTGCTGCTGCTGAGGCTGCTGCTGCTGGGGCTCTTGTTTCACAAACCTGTTTGGGCACATGTTAGCGAAATGGTTAGGATCGCCGCATGAGAAGCAGGATCTGGCGTTGACCGCGGGTGCCGGAGTAGCTTGTTGACCCTGAGGGGCGGTGAGTAGAGCTTGATGAGCAGGAGCTTGTCGGATACGGCAATTGGTTGTAAAATGGCCGTACATATTGCAATGCGCACAGTAACGGCAAGCGATGGTAGTCGGGTGGTGGTAGGTGCAAGTAGGGCAAAGCGGGTGTGGCCCAGTGTATGCACGCTTAGCAAGCGGTGCATTTGCCACAGGCGCTGCTACTTGATGCTGTTGGACTGGTACAGCTTGAATCGGTGCAGCAGTGATCGCACAGTTCTTGTTGTTGGAGCTGTTCTTTCTCTTGTTCTTCCTCTTGTTGCTTGGTGCGGTGATGGTTTCAGCAGTTGGTGCGGCGGTAGTAGCTTGATGCAGATGCTTCAAAGTTTTATCCCAGACACCAGCCTTGACCCGCTTGTCGTTGATTTCAGCGGCCAGTAGGTAAGTCTCTTCGATTTTCTTAGTCTTAGCCGCTTGCACGAAATCAGCAACACAGTCAGGCAGGGCTCGGATATACTTCTTGATTGCCATGTCTGGAGTCTTGACTTGATCGGGACAAATGATGCTGAGCTGTTTGAAGTAAGCAGTGAGCGTAGCATTTTCACCATCCTTTTGCTGTATGTGCCAAAATTCATCCTATAGCTTCTGACGTTCATGAGGAGGGCAGAATTCTTCCAGCATGACTTCCTTGAGCTCGTCCCACGACAGACCGTAGGCTGCATCGTTCCCTCGCTTGTTCCTCTCGGCCGTCCACCAGTCTAGTGCACGGGACTGGAAGACGCCGGTAGCATTCAGAGTACGGAGGTCATCAGGGCAACCGCTCTGTCGTAGAGTGACCTCAATGGAATCAAACCATTGGAACAACGCTGTAGGGCCTCCCTCGCCATTGAATTCTTTTGGCCTACAAGACTTGAATTGCTTGAAATTGAAGGGAGCTTTGGTGGTAGCTTTAGGAGTTTCGGTTCTCGACTCCTCAGATGATTTGCTGACGTTCTCGTAGACATCACTCATGGCTTTTGCTACTTGTTTAGCGATGATAGCAGTAAGGCGTTTGTCTCTCTTTTCTTGACGAGAAAGTGAGGGATGACGGGATCCAGATGACATTATCTGCAACAGACATCGTCACAGGACTCAACACATTGTATTCGAATCTGACCTCACACGTTTACTACTTACTAAAGATCAGGAACACAGTTTGCATAGTCACATAAGCACTTAACACATAAACACGTAGGGCACAGTGACACATAATCACATAAGCACGCAGAGCACAGAAGCACATAAGCACATACGCATTTAATCACCAGATGCAGTCAGAATACAGAAACCTATCATTCACAGTTCGCGAGTGTTCGAATATAGCAGTCACGTCTAGTATATCGAATAGCGTAGTATAAGCGCATATCATAGCATAAGGTCATCCTTATCTTAGCGATTTGTTAGCGATTTGAGATAGAAACGCAGTGCGAGTCGTGTGTGTCGATCGAAGTAAAAGCAAGATTCGAATAAATCTTCCAAAATTAAACACATAAACAGGTAATTACATATAAACACATAAAATCGACAAATTATCAGAGTCAGTAATTGCGGGCTCAGGATCGAAACACATAAAAATCGAGAGATAGGTTGTCTGCGGCTAGTAGACTTCGACTACCCAAAGTGGTTCAACTATTCACAAGGACTTGTTGTGCACATTTGACCTTCGGGATTATGCCTTTGCCTCGATTCTTGGGTGTTTGGCACGTATCCCGTTAGCCATATTGTGACTTCAGGTCGTTGGAGTCCGTCGAGACTTTGGTGAGAGTTTTGTAAAATGGGCGGAACAAGTCGTCAAGGTTAGGGTTTCACCCCTGGCTCAACAACTTCGTTCCTGTTTTTGATAAAATAGAGGAGACTATTCATCAAAATATGGATTTCACTCCTGATTTGGCATAATTCTCCTTGTTTATAAGTGAATTGCGTGTCGATCAAACAAATTTTAGTCAAGAGTTTACGGTTGTCACACCTAGTCTTGACTTAAACCGTTTATTCAAAATTGTAAATTCGAGTGCAGTGATAGTGTAGCATAGGTGAGAATAACGAGGAATAGGCTCGTACATAATCCCTAATGGATATGCACAAGTCGGTCTATTGGTTCCTAACTATAGTCTTGGTATTTAAGACTTCCACCCGGACTAGGTCGAGTCTTGCCTAATTCCCTATAGTTATGGCTCTAATACCAATCTGTCATACCCTAACCGATGGCGGAATCATCGGGGTATGGCACTGAGCGAAACAGATTGTCCAGAAGTTTCCATAAAAATTATCATTACCAATCAATTTATAATAACATGTCCCATACCATGCCTCAAAAGGTAAACAAATTATTACAGACAAAATCTAGGCAAATAGTTCTATTCCGACAACTCAGATTTAAATAGAGCTATTGTTTATCTGCTTCTAGAGACCCTTGATTCACTTAGTACAGACAACTATTTGTTGGCCTCTAGAGCCTTATTCTAGCCTCGACTTCCTAGCAAGTGTGCATCCTAAGCACCTGTCACATACGTTAAAATAAAGTCAATACATATAATGTAAAGGTGAGCATACAAGTTTGATAACAACATATATAGTTCGAATTTGGTTACGCATAACCAGCACGTACACATAGCGAAATGAGGCACGTTAGTTATCGACATAGATCCATCGATACCAATGACTACGAGTTGACTGCCCGAGGCAGTTCGCAATACATGGTTACCACCGTAATCCATGCAAATAATTGTCCTTAACAACCCCTGCGAACAGGTGCTGAGTCCAAACTATAGTACTTTCGTTGCTAAGGCAGGTAGACAGCATTCCATCTGTAAACATAACAAAAAAGCATTCATAATCCACGTATAACATGCATTAACGGTTAGCGTTCAAATAATATTGAGTAGTGTGCTCGATGTGATTTGAATAGTTGTAACGTATGTAACACCCAAAAGTGCATAAAGCAAAAAGGGGTCGAGTATACTCACAGTGGTTGATGGATTGAAGGGAGCACTTGATAGTAAGGTTAGCCTGAATGGTTTGATAGTATAATGATAAGTAATGCGTAAAACGAAAACAGGTATGAGTGGATCGGACAACTGGTCGATCAGTTGGTAGTCTGATCGGACGGCTGCCGTGTCGTTGACAGTCCGTTCGGACAGTTGTCCGGTCGGATGGCTGTTCGAGTGGGTTGTTTCTTCCTTTGAGTAGGATGTGTTTGTGTATGATGGCTTGACTTTTAAAGTTTTCGTTGTAGCATTTTGAAAACATTGAAGTATCTTTACTTTTCGGGTCGGTCGATCGGACGGTCATTCGATCGGCCGGTAATCCGATCAGTTAGTACTTCAGCGACGAACAAGTTCTCAGCAAAATGGCACTCGATCGGACAGTAGTTCGATCGGGTGGTATTCCTAGTGCATTGAACATGTTGAAAATTGATCAAGTATTTAAAGCCAAGTATCTCATGATCCGAAGAGTAATCCGATCGGATGGTAGTCCGGTCGGTTAGCAGTCCGTTCAATACTAAACTTTAGGTAAAATTGATTAAGTGTGGGACCCATAGTGCAAGCCGCTCGGCTGACTGCCCGTTCGGCTAGCTGTCCATTCGGATAGCACCTCGTCCTGGTCGGCCTGTGCGTCTTACACTTTGTAGTTCTGATGGTTTGTCGTTTTATCGAGGTACTTTGATAACGAGTCAAGCAACAGAAACCTCGTCATTACTTGGTTCTCCTGATCGGACAGGAATCACCCAAATCCAATTAGTGAACGGCCCGGGACGGTGTTTCACGTTTAACCCGAAATCGGTGAACCTCGTGGATAGAATCCGGATCTTGGGCCATACAACCACCAGATTGATTAGTAAGTCGGCACGAGCTCCGTTTCTATTGGTTTAAAGGTATTGAGTGTAAAAGAATGAGAAAGTTTATGATTATTTCTTTTAACTCTTTTATCCCTTTGAAAATGTTCAGATCTATGCGAAAACGTTGTGAAATCATGTGGAAATCGTTCAGATCTAAGTTATTCTTGGTGGAATGAGGTCAAACTTGAAGTTCATAAGAACCTCATGATGACGTCACCCTAGAACACACCAAATCTTGATGATTTCACGGTTAAAAGTTAAGATTTAAAAGATAGAAAGGTGTAGGAGTGCGTGTAGATCAAGAAAGTACAAGATTTAGGACGAGATCTTACCGGAATCGTGAGAAATCTGGAGAAAAGGTGAGGAACACGAGCTGGTCGGACCTCACTTGCCAAAAGTAGTAAGTTGGAGAGTGACAAGGGGTATTTATAGGGTTCCAAAAGAGGAAAGTGTTGGCCGATCGACCAGGCAGCTCGATCGGACGGCCTGTCCGATCGGACGGCAGTCCGATCGGCCGGCTGACCGATCGGCTGGTAGCCGGATCGATCAGTTGCCTGATTTGAGTATTCGGTGCGACGATTTTAGATATTTCGATTTCGAGCGATGCGAATACGATAGAGTTTCCTATTCAAATTACTTTTAATCCCAATCACTCATATCGGGCACTGTCTCTTCTCCACTAATTATCATACCATTTTGATTGTGTTTCGATTTCGATTGAGTTCGAATGCATTTCGAGTTTCGATTGATTTCCACAACATAACATAAATAACATGCACATGTAACACATAAGGCACACATACGTATAACAGTATTCCAAATGCGTAATTCGAGTTTCGATTCGATGTTGATTTGATTAGCATAGTTTGATTATCGATTAGTTAACTTTATCGCATTGTTACTTCCTATAGTTCACAGTCATAAGTCGTTTAGATAACGAGTAACACGCGTCGATTGTTGTAATTATTGACACTTACTCCACATAATACAACTAAAATAAACACATAAAAGAAATCTACTACAAGTCAAGTGCGTGAAATCGGTCGTTGACTTTGACCTTGACTTGGACTTTTACTTTTGAAAACACGGGGTGTTACATTTGTAGTGGGATCAGTGGTTGTGGTTGAAATGATGGTTGTTGGTTTAACAATTGCTGCAACCACTGAAGTACCAACAGTTGTTGATACAACAGGTGTTACAACAGCTGTTGTTTTAGGAGATTGATGTTTGGAACTTTTGGAAAGTTTGGAAGAGTGTTTTGTGGATCTGGATGGTGTGGTCTTGGGTTGCCTCACTTGTCTAGTGGGCTGCTTTCTTTTCTGCACAGGATTTTCTTCATCCTTTGGCTCAGAAGTACCCTGCTCATTCATCTCCATAAAAACTCTTTTCTCTTGCTCAAACCTGGCTTTATCCTTTGCCTCCCTATCCTTTTTCACCTTTGCTTTTTCATCAGCAATGGCATTTAAGGTCACATCAATCTTTTTAGTATCATCTGGCATAGGGATGTCTGGAAGCATGCTTGATTTGTCAGGTGCAATGTATAACCCATCTTCATATCCCTTTTTCTTCCACTGCTTTATTTTCTCCCCTTTTTTGGTATCAGCTGATGGTGGGTTGTCCACAAAGATGATAGAGGGAGGAGCAGTGCCAGTGGTTTTCAACAAGTGAGCCTTTATTGCTTTGATATCTGCCTGGGTATCCATGAATCTTGCTTCCATGACATTTCTGATCTTTTGAACTTGAATCTCATGTTGCTGATCAGCTAGTTGTCTTTGATGGATGAGCAATGGTTGAAACAAATTCCACAGCTCATTTGCAGTAGGTGCAGGTGGTGGTGCAGGTGCTTGAGCTGGAGCAGCAGTGGTTGGTACCTTTTGCACTTTCAACAACTGTTGCAGCATTTCTTTGATTTCTGCAACAAATGTATTCAGTTTGTCAACTCTATCCATCAATTCTCGGTACATTAAACCATCACTCAACTTAATGGGATCATCTGATTTCCCACTGGTAGTGGTTGTAACAGTGGTTGATTCAGGAAATGTATCCCAGAAATCATCCACTGATGCCCCTTTGTCTTGGTACCGGGAACCTCTTCCTTCAAAATGAGAAACACTTTTTAGTGAACTAGTAAATACTGGATACACAAATGTTCCCAAAGAAGAAATTGCCTTTAAGGAAGTCTTATTGTTGAAACCACTGTCCAAGTGCAAACCAGTGGGTTCAGCACTTGTAGTGGCTGCTTCACTTGAACTACCACCAAGAGTTACTTGTAACTCAAGGGGTGTAACCTCCTCAGGTATTGTTAGTGGGTTAGCAATGATTGATACATTATACCCAGTCATTTGTTGGGGTATATTCTCATTGACAGGTGAGTGAGAAGGACTGGTTTGTGTCTGGTTCAAATCAAGAGCATCCAACAAAAGTTTTGTTTGTAGGGGAATTGTGGCAGTGATGTTGGGTGTAGAAAGCGAATTTGCCCCGGGCAGTGGGCTGTGGATGATAGAATCAAGTGATTCTAGAGCATCATATTGTGGTGTCCCTATGTGTACAACCTGTTCTTTTTGAGAAGAAGCAGGAGGAGTTTGAGGCATGGGTTGAGATCTTTCTACCAACTGCTGTGAGGAAGTAGCAGCAATGGTTTCTTGTGACTTTTGTGTTGTCACTGGCAGTTGCTCTGGGATCTCATCTTCCAGAGTTCCTTTGTTTTAGGTTTGGGGGGTTTTTGAGTTTTCTTTTGTTTTGGTTTTCTGTTGGTTTTAGGTGTGGGTTTCACAACAGTTGTTTTGCTGCTGTGATCACCTAGAGCAGTGGGCTCAACAGATCCCTGAGGAGCAGTGTTAGCTGCTAAATTCTGCTTAGGAACCCCTGCTTTTGTTTTAGAAGGTTTTGTTAATCTTGTAAAAGTTTCAGCTGTTAAGCTGTTTATTTGAAAAGATTCAACTTGTGTGATCACATGAGCATCATCCTTTCCAAATTTCTTTTGAAAGTAAAAACTTAGGAACCTTGGAAATAGTAGGAACAATTTTTTATCAACATTTTTAACCAAGTCATCAAAGATCTCCTGGGAATAGTTAAAGTTTTCATTAAGTAAAATAGCATAACCCAGGTATTGGATCTTTAATGGTATTTCGTTAAAAGCAGTTGTTTTATTTGAAACACACATCAATAGGGTATGGAATAAAAACTTTGTTGCAGGAGGAAAACTACCTTTTTGTAAGGTATCCTTTTTCATTTCCTCAACATACCCCCTTTCAATAAAATCAGTTTGATAATCTATTTTGGGAAAAGAAGTTTTACCTTGCTGATTATCGAGTTCAAACACTTCAGAAATGGATTGTGGTGTGATTTTAACTGATTTACCCTTTATTGAGGAATTGATGGCTAAGGCTGTTTTACCTTGAAGTTCAAGGGTGGCATTCTTCCAAAATTCTCTCTGGGTTGCCAGGTAGATCGAAGCATCAGCAGTCAACAAGGTTTTGTACTTTGAAGAAGACATAGTATCAATAATGGAATCGTAGGTAACGGTGTGACTGGGTTTTGTGAGTAGATCCAGATAGTTGTGAGGTGCTTTGTATGGAATTTCAGGGGGTTCTATGACCATTTGTGTGTCTTTTTGAGAAGACGAAGACGGTGATTTTGGAGAAGAAGACATGAGTGGGTTGTAGGATGAAGAAGACAATGAGAGATTTAAGAGAGAAAGATGGAAACTGCTTTGAGAAAAGAATTTTAGAATTCAATTCGACAGTGTAAAACCCTGTTTGGGGGGTTTGAGGGGGGTTTTATAAAGAGAAAAAGTGAATGCTGATGTGGCAGTGGTTACAAAAGATCTGACCGCCATGTACTGTCCACGTGCCAACCCCTGATTAATAATGGAGGACAGTTGTTTTATGAAACCACTGATGAAGCAATATCAGGGGTTGTAACGGTAACAATGAAAACAGTGGATGATTTTAACTATCAGTGGATAGCATATCAGTGGATGAAAACATTGATTTTGAACAACAATGATTACCAAGGAAATGAGAGAACATGGGTTGACTTTCAGCAGTGGACAACTTTTAGTAGAACAGGCGTTTGAACAAAACAGTGGTTATGGCAGACTTTTAAGGATTTAATGAAAAATTCATTTTTAGCTATTTTTAAGGATGGATTTTTGATTTTCTAAAAACATTTTAATGCTTTTATTCATAGAAAAACAAGATTTTGCTTGTTATTCCATGTTTAGCATGCCAATCCTAGAGATCAAGCTTTTAAAGGTGGATGTGTCTAATGCTTTTGTTAGCACATCTGCCAGCTGATCTTTAGTTGGTACATGGTGCAGAGAAATCAAACCTTTTTCATAGAAATCCCTCACAAAGTGATGTCTGATATCAATGTGCTTGGTGGTTGAATGGGAGACTGGATTTTTGATGATATTTTTTGCTGCCTGACTGTCCAACATGAGAGGTGTCTTTAAGGCAGTGATACCAAAATCCAGCAACTGATTTTGAAGGCAAAGCAGTTGGGCTGTACAGCTTGCAGCAGCTATATACTCTGCCTCAGCAGTGGATGTGGAAACAACTGCTTGCTTTTTTGCTTTACCAAGACACTAAGCAACTGCCTAGGAATTGGCACCCTCCTAAAGTGGACTTCCTTGTCTTGTCACATCCAACAAAGTCACTATCTGAGAAACCTGAAAGCTTGATATTTCCATCAGCTGGATACCAGATACCAAGTGTGGGAGCACCTTTTAGGTATCTTAATATCCTTTTTATAGCAATTAAGTTTGACTTTCTAGGGGCTGATTGGGATCTTGCACAAACACATGTTGCAAACATGATGTCTGGTCTAGATGCATTTAGGTACAATAAAGACCCAATCATGCTTTTATATAGAGTTTGATCAACCAAATCATCCTTTTCATCAGATATGACAATTTTATTGGTTGCAATGGGTGTACTGCATGGCTTACAATCATCCATCTCAATTTTCTTTAAAAGTTCTTTGGCATATTTGCCTTGATGGATAAAAGTGCCATTTTGCAGTTGCCTTACTTGGAGACTAAGAAAGCACTGGAGTTCACCCATTGCACTCATTTCAAACTCAGCTGTCATGATTTGCCTAAACTTTTCACACATTTTATTACATGTGCTTCCAAAGATGATGTCATCCACATAAATCTGGACAATCAGCAAATCCTTTCCTCTCCATTTTAAAAACAGTGTTTTGTCTATTTTACCTCTTGTGAAACCAATGGAAAGTAGAAAGGTGGAAAGAGTTTCATACCAGGCTCTTGGTGCTTGTTTCAGGCCATACAAAGCTTTATTAAGCTTGTAGACATGATTTGGATTAAATGGATCGTCATAGCCTGGAGGTTGACAAACGTAAACCTCTTCTTGAATCTTACCATAGAGGAATGCACATTTGATATCCATTTGATACACCTTAATGTTGTGGTTGACAGCAAAGGCCAGGTATAATCTGATAGCTTCAAGTATTGCTACAGGGGAAAATGTTTCATCATAATCAATGCCCTCTTCTTGTCTGAACCCTTGAACCACAAGCCTAGCTTTATTTTTGACAACAATACCCCGTTCATCAGTTTTGTGTTTGAAGACCCACTTTGTGCCAATGGGACTTACACCTTCTGGCAGTGGTACAATTTCCCATACTTGTTGTCTTTTGAACTGTTGGAGCTCCTCTTGCATGGCTTCTACCCAGCTGTTGTCTTTCAGTGCCTCTTGGTACTTGACTGGCTGATGGAGATATAGGAAACCAGCAAAAAGACAGATGTTTTGGGATTGGCTTCTTGTGAGCACCCCTTCACTGATGTTGCCAATGATTTGGTCAGGTGGATGAGACTTCAAGAAGATTAGATCTCCTTTGTATGGAACCATAGCATTGAATGGTGAGGGCTGCAGATGTGAATCATCTGAGCTAACCACTGCTGGTTACTTTGATAATCCAGCAGTGGCTTCAAATGGAGGTGGAGGAATAGGTGGAACTGGTGTGAAAACATGCTGACTTTTATCCACTGATGGGGAACTATCAACAGTGTTTGATGAAGTGGAAGCAGGGTTGATGGAATACTTTGATCAACAACTGTTGAAGTAGTGGTGGTTGAGCTTTGACAGCTGTTTTGAAAAACTGTTGCTCTTCCCATTGAGGCAGACTTTTGTTGAGGAATGATGACTTCATATCCATAGTCTGATGATGAATCTTCTGATGGACCTGCAGTGTTAGTCTTGACAGCAATATTTTCAAAAGTAAATTTATCAAGATCAAACAATTCTGCAGGGTTTGCTAGGATTTTCATTGATGAAAGTTCATTGAACTTTACATTCAAAGTCTCTTCCACTATTTTGGTCCTTGTGTTAAACACTTTGTAGGCCTTAGCAGTGGTTGAGTATCCCAGATGATAACCACAATCAATTTTGGCTGCAAACTTTGAGATAGAATCTTTTAAGTTTAAAATGAAACATGGGCAGCCAAAGACTTTGAAATATGAAATCAATGGCTTTATTTTATACAGCAGTTCATAGGCAGTCTTTTGATGCCTGGGGTTGATTAAAACTCTGTTTTGGACATAGAAAGCAGTGTTTACTGCCTCTGCCCAAAAAGTGAATGGCAATCCTGAATCAGCAAGCATGGTTCTGGCAGCCTCAATCAAAGTTTTGTTCTTTCTCTCAACAACCCCATTTTGTTCTGGTGTTCTTGGAATGCTGCACTGCCTCACAATTCCTTTTGACACACAGAAATCATCTAACTCCTTGTTTCTGAACTCTGTGCCATTATCACTCCTGAAGACTTTTACTGGCAAGTCAAACTGCTTTTCAACCTGTTTAACAAAGTCTTGCAGAATTCCTGCAGTCTCATCTTTTGAGAGTAAAAAGTAAGTCCATGTAAACCTAGAAAATTCATCAACAATAACCAAACAATATCTTTTCTTCTAAGACTCATGACTTTAACTGGGCCAAACAGATCCATGTGAAGCATTTGCAAGCACTTGGTTGTTTTGGACTCTTCTATTGATTTGAATGAGCTTTTATGTTGTTTTCCTTTTAGGCAGGAAACACAATGCTCAGAACAGGTGAACAGTTTTTGAGGTAAACCTCTTACTAACCCCTGTTTTGAAATAGTAGTGATTGTCTTAAGATTTGTGTGCCCCAATCTCCTGTGCCATAACTCTGTCTCTTTATTTGAGGCAGCTGAGAACAGACAGGCATCAATCCTGGGGATTTCTTTTGACATATCCACCACATAAACATTGCCACTTCTTTGAGCAACAAGTTGGGTTTTTCCATTTTTTATTATTGCTTCACTCTTTTCAACCATTTCTGGTCCAACAATCCTACAACACTCTTTTGTAAAGAATGAGCCATAGCCCTTATCACTCATTTGAGAAACACTTAAGAGGTTTAATTTTAGATTGTCTAGTAGATTGACATTTTCAAACTTAACTTTACCAGACTGAACAGTACCAGACCCCAGAACCTTTCCTTTACTATTTTTGCCAAAGGATATATCACCCCCTCCATGAGTTTTGAAATCTTTGAGAAGGGCTCTACATCTTGTGATGTACCTAGAGCCTCCACTATCTACATACCAAAGACTATCTAAGCATGCAGAAGCTCCCTGCACATGTAGTAAAATGTGACAACCCGAGTTTTCAAGGTTCTTCCTCGACACGTTACTTGTTTCACACTACCTTCTCATTATTGTTTGTGTCGTAATTGATGCATATTTGATTAACTGTTGATGCATATTTGATGAACTGTTGAACTGTCATGATATAGTGTTGTTTGTGAATAAATGGGCCGATTCAACTATTATAAGTGGCTGACAACTTTTGTATTGCTTATTTCCTATTGGACCGTCAATAGTAGTGGGCTGACAACTAAATCAATTAAAGAATCACATGGGCCGCTGAATATTAAGGATGAGATACTTATATACCACGTGACAATCTTAGCTGACAACATTGATCTTAGCCGACTACATTAATTAGTGGTTCATTTTAATTGGGCCGATATCTTGTTAGGTTATTATTATTATTATTATTATTATTATTATTATTATTATTATTATTATTAAGTTGTCAAACAACACACTTAGATGGGCCACGTGATATCTGTCAACACTAAACATTCATTGGGCCACTAACTAATAGAGTCACATGATTACCTATTGGAATTTAATAAAGCCCGACACAATTGGCAGACCACCGATTGAATGAGTTAAGATGTGCTAGTTTAATTAGAAACCTCTTTTAATTGTAATACGACTCTCGGCCTATTTACAATTGCAATTGAGCCCAATGTGACACCCAATCCAAGCCGGACCCCCTCCCTTAACTGTTAATATTGATTGTTTGCTAAAGGGTTTTTAGCAGCCTATTCTACTTGGACTTAAGCCCATGACCACGGCCAAACAATGAACCGCCCCAACTATTATCTTTTATATATGTACGTATCTTATTATGGTTGAACTAGAACTCTAAACACAACCCTAAACACCCCACCCCCTTGAAATCGCGAAAGCAGGAGAACCCCACTCTTCCAAGTTTGCGTACGACTGAAGAAACCCCCACCCTCCATGACATCACATTCTTGGATCAAGCTTGTTGGGTTAGTGAATTGTTATGTTTAAGTTGTATGGATAGTCTTGTTGTGTATGAGTTGATCGTATGATGTTAGGGTTATATTAGACATCTTGTTAAATTTCCTGTGGTAATTGTTATCAACTTGTTACGAGAATCAACCGATGGATTATTGCGAATATGTTATTGTTAGAGATTAAAGTTATTTATGCATGATAGTGGTGATAGGTATGACCTCTGATACGTGTTACAAACTTGGAGAGAAAGGTTCTAGTATGATTTCTTGGTGATGTATGTTATTAAAAGTTTAGATTGAATGTTTTGATTAATGTGTATGATAAATTGTAATCGTAATCCACTATTATGAAAAAAGGGATATATGGCTTGCATGTAAATCGGACCTGTATGCTGAACATTGGGATCTTTGGGCCACATAGTAGCTATGATTAGTGTTGGGTTTGGGGTGGTGGTTTGGTGAATGCGCCGAGCAAAGGGGGAACAAGTTTAACATCTGTTAGGCTGATAAATTAAGGGCTGCGTGGGGACTGTTTTAGTGTTGGGCCGGGTAGGGTAATTGGCTAAACATGACTTGTGGGTTGAGTGTTAGCTCTCGGGTTAAGCGGGACGGACTGGGCCGATAATGTTTGGGCCAAATTGTTATATAAGCTCACACTAACAAATGGTTATAATGTGTATGGTGAACTGGGTCTTGTATGATATAATTTCCATATGATCCAAGTGTCTAGTATATAATGGTTACGACGTATGCTATTGTTAAGTGTGTTACGTGATCAACTATTACTTGTTACGTGATATTACGTGTATATATTTTATGTGGGTAACTTGTGATGAGATACGGGGCTAGACGTTAAAACAAAACTGATTAAATTGATAACCATGACTAGGACGTGGTTGGTAGATCAACAGGGATTAAATAAATTTCATTACCGAGCAATCCAAGGTGAGTTCACTGCTCTTTTTCCAAGCATGCATCCCGGGGAGGGATATCGGGTAACGTTCCGGGGAGGAACGCGAGTTTATTGGGATGTTTGTTATTATTACTCAGTTTCTATCATATAAGACCCCTTACATCTACCGACAGTTGCCGGGGAGGCAACGAGGTTATTAGTTGATAGCGCTATTAGGTTTGGCACCCTCACACCGTACCGGGGAGGACGGGCGTGAACTAATTTCCTTAAAGCATGACCAATGTTTTGATAGAGACATTGGGGTTGGGAAAATACATCTTGTAGCCATTTCGGTAATCGAGCTAATAACAACATCAAATCAAATTGTTAAACTGTTTTCTACATGTATCTGGTAAACTAAACTCGTTAACAAAACTTTGAACTCACCAGCGTCGTCTGACACACTTGTTTGCATGCTTGTAGGTCGTTAGCTGTCTTGCATTGGAACTTGCTGTCTGGGGTAGCGGGAGTGGTCATGGGTTGACTGGAGGGATTTATGCTATTGATTTCTTGATACTATATATTGGTTTTTAAACTGTTTAAATTTGTTTAACTTTGCTTCCGCTGAACACTTTGGTTTTCATTTAAACTTGTTGATGGTTTTTTTTATTAATAATCGAGAACTTTATTTTGAAACATGTATGAGTTCAATGTAATTAGTGGCTCATTGTTGGTACGTCACACGCCTAACAGGGACATTCCCTAGGTGGTGTTTTGGGGGTGTGACAGTTTGGTATCAGAGCCACTGGTTATAGTGAACTTGGTTTTAACGCGTTTTTATAAAACCAGACTATAACCGAACAAGTTCTGAATACGACCATGACACTCAGCTCCAGAAAGCAAGGTTCGTCTCTCGTTTACTCAATGTACTGCGTAACTAGCGAACACTTACATACGATAATGCATGTGATTGCACGTTTAGCACAACAGTATGAATTCCTGTATTGCTTGCATGTGATATGTGATTGGTAGGGTGGTATTTCCCTAAACATCCATGACTCACGGTTCTTGATGCTCTTTGTTTGCTACTTGAGTTTGAGGAACCATTTGACATGAGTTTGGAGGGGCTGAGATGAGCATGCAAATCACAATATTATTGTGGGTGCACACATAATAATAAAGTGGGGTGCATGCGAGTCCCAATGAAGCTTAACAAGTGAAAAATGGGTTTCGTTTCGCTATTAGATCGATGTGAAACACAACAGCCTATAGGAGTCATAGTAGTGATTGTCTCCTACTCGAATGTGATCTTTTCATTTCCTTTTGAAACCTTTCGAATCTCGGTGCTATTGAGTATTACCTGAACACCCATCTGAACGCCTAGCGAACTGTGTAGAATGTTAGGTGCTTGTACGAACATCCCTGAGTTGGATGTTGCAATGGCAATGATTGATCTATATCTCTCTCTCCTTTCTTCGTTTGCTGGAACTTAATGTATTGACGTCTTAAATCCCAAAGTGCGAACACTTCTGCAACACTGTCTCAACATACCGTGTATTACTCAGTCAACTTGCAAGAACGATGGACAAGAGGGTAAACGTAGTACTTTACTGACTTCAGCATTTGAACGACCCTAGTTACCGGCAACGAACATCAGCGTTATGACTCCAATCGAATCCTTAACCCTAGTTAGCGACTCATGGGAGACAACTCTTACGAATCAATCGGGACATAATCGATGACGATAGACTGTAGAGCGGAATGTGTAACTGCCCGTACCACGAGTAGTGCCTCAGGACGTGACACGGAATGTGAAAAGATGGACCCTGTTGGTGAAAGGACGCAGGACACCATTACAGGCAACAACATTAGAGGCAACAGTTGCGGCAACATCAAGGTACTCGTAATCGTAGCCTACAGCATGGAAGATGGAGGTACCTACGACATGGACTGGCCGTTGTTAAATCAAAGACGACACACAACCAAGGGAACGACGACAGTACTGGAAAATTCTCGTGACAAAAACAACAAACACTGGGAATGATGCTCATGGAAGGGCATTTAGGATTGGCGTGGGCGACGCCAGGATATTAGCAACGTGGTAGCTTGTATGGGTAGAAAATCGCTTCGTCTTGGTTCTGTTTAACCCTGATGCTTCTCGAAACCGAACCTGTTGTGGAACCGGCTGATGACAAGTCAATTGGAGTTTCGTATGTTCATCAGGATGCAAACTCAACCTTGTGGGACAAGTGTTCGACATCGACCTTCCTTCTACTACCCTTGATAGTTACAATGCAGTAGTTAGTGTGGATGGGTTATCCCGAAATCGCGCGTATATATCCAGTGTGGAGAAAATTATGTGTGGAGGATCGTTATTTGTTCTAAAGCGTCATAATGGTTCAAAGGTTAGCGCCATTTCAGCTATGAAGGCGAGAAGCACCTACGGAGGCATTACTTCGTTACATTAGCAACCGCTATTGATGTTAGGGCTAAGGAAAAGAGGATCGAGGATCCACCAATTGTTTATGATTTTTTTTCTCGGTGTGCTACTCGAGGAACTTTCAGGTTTACTTCCACAACTGTTAGGTGAAATCTCAGTTTGATCTCACGCCAAAGGTAGCGCCGACTACACGTACTCTTACCATCTTGCGCCAGGAGGGTTGCAAGAGCTGTCTAATCAACTGCAGGAATTGTTGAGCAGGAGTTTTGTCGGACCTAGTTTTTCTTTCGCTTTGGGAGCCCAGTTATATCCGTGAAGATAAGCCTTATCGTTGGACATGTGTACTGATTATCGACAACTCAACAAAGTGGCAGTCAAGAACCATTTGCCTCGACCATGTATTGCCAGCTTGCCGACCAGTAGCAAGAGTCAAGCTTCCATTCGAGGATTGACTAACGAACAAACTATTTTCAAATGTAAGTCTAAGGGGAGAATGTTCCTACAACGGCATATCAAGCGCGGTGTGGCCATTATAACTTGTATTCCATGACCGTTGGGTTAATCATCACACCAGCAGCTTTACGGATCACATGAATCGACCATGCTCATTGACGACGTGTTGAATTATTTCCAGGAGAAAGGAACATCATGGATGGCATCTGTATCTTATTTTAGCGCTCCTAAGGGAGGAGCCATTACGTGCGAAGCCTTGTTAAATGTAACTTTTGGATTTGTGGGGTATATTTTTGGTCATGTAATCAACGAAATGGCAATGCACATGGATCTCGCTGAAGATCCATTTTACTAGATATTGATCGCCACCAAAGAACCCATCAGGGATACAATAACTTCTTGGTCTAGTTAGATACTATCGTAGACATATCGTGGAATTTTCGAAGATTGCGCAGCTCTAACCTCTCTAGCACAGCAGGGTGCTGTGTACTTGTGAGTGACAGAACAGACGGGCATCTTTTCAGCTTCTGTAACCCAACTCTACAATGCACTCAGTATTGTCTTTGCCCAAGGGCACAGATGATTTAATGGTATACCATGATGCTCCGAATAAGAGTCCCAGTTACACACTGATGCAACACGAGAGAGTGATGACTCACGTGATGGAGTTAGGAAGAGGGGTCGCACGAAACACAATCTGCGGTGAAAACCATAGTCTTTGGGTTTAAGTTGGAGGCATTACTTGGACGCTACCAGATGCGCTACTTAGACCGATCACAAGGGCCTCCCGTGTACTGTTGTTTCGAAGGGACTAAACATGTAATGACACCACTGGATGGAACTCTCGAGCGATTTCGACTAGGGAACCTAAATGCGTGCGAGCTTGCAGCTCCCCATCGACTCTAGCCCACCTAATCAGATTCGTCCTGTTAAAACCAAAGCGCTGAGGTAAGAGAATCTTCAAGTTAGGTCCATGCGGGGCATGGAGGAGCAACTTTTGGCAAGTCGGACGACATTCGCTACCTCACGAAATGAATGTGGGTCTCATTATACGGCAACTTTAGGGAACTTGTGTTGAGCAAGCGCACAGGTCTCGATATTCTAGTCGTCTGGGTTTCGATAGGAGATATTAGGATCTATAAATCTTATACTGGTGGTTGGGCATGAAGGCCCACCTGGCAATGTACGTGAATGATGATCGACTTGTGGGAAAGTCAAGGTGGAGTATCAGCAACCAGAAGCATCGAAACAAAAGCTATAACACCTGGGTGATCGGTAGTTGTCTTACGTAACCAGCGCACTTTATTACAATCAAGGAAATTGACGAGTCCTCACAGCTGTGAATGTTCCTCTGAGAGAGGCGGCTTTTAGGCACGAGGTGCCAACACCCGTTACTTCTGATTTTGAGGTATACCTGATTTATGACAGGCAATACACGATACCTTTGACTCACATCTAGACATGAGCATTACTTATCAGAGTAGGACAACCTGGCAGAGTAACGAACCATCTGGACACACGAAGACATGCTGGGTGCATGTGCGTGATTGACTTTAGTAAACATTTGGGAAGGACACTTATCTTTGGGTGAGCTCTACTGCAGCCGTTACCGTATTAGTATGCGTACAGCTCTGTTTGAGGCGCTACCTGGACAGTAACGCTAATCTCCTTGTTGGATTAAGGTGGGTGAAAACGTAATCGCGAGTTCAGGACTTGTATTTGAAACTCTTGGGAAGATCACTTGGATCGGAAATCGTTTCGCGACAACGGGTGACCGTCAGCAAAGTTGTTAAGCTTAGGAAACACTGGGAGTTCGTTGTAGGCGACCATATCATGTTGAAAATCTCGCCCGGGGAAGGTGTGGTACGTTTGGGAAGCGTGGCAAGCTTAATTTACATTACGCTGAGTTATTCAGCATTCTGGAAAGAAGCGGACACGTCGCTTACAAACTCGAGTTACCCGACGAATTGTGTAACGTACATGATGTCATTTATGCCTCGAATCTAAGGCAGTGTTTGTCCGATGAAATATTTATGATACCTTCGTTAGACAAGTTGCAGTTGTTGAGGAATCTACTCAGATCATGGACCAGGACATCAAGATTCGTTAGCATAGTCGAATTTCAATCATGAGAGTCCGTTGGGACTTAAGTTGTGGACCGGAGTTCACGTGGGAATGCGATGATCGGAGTAAGCTTTAGTATCCTGAGTGGTTCAAACGGTTATATCAATTTCTGATATCATTGGTGAATTTTGGGAGGAAATTCCCTTTTAAGTTGGGGATGATGTGGTACCCGCGGCAAATCCACAGTCATCCTGAGATTTACATCTTGCTGTTTGGATTACTTATCAAATTTCGAGACGAAATTTCTTTCAAGTTGGGGATGATGTGACAACCCGAGTTTTTAAGGTTCTTCCTCGACACGTTACTTGTTTCACACTACCTTCTCATAATTGTTTGTGTTGTAATTGATGCATAATTGATTAACTGTTGATGCATATTTGATGAACTGTTGAACTGTCATGATATAGTGTTGTTTGTGAATAAATGGGACGATTCAACTATTATAAGTGGCTGACAACTTTTGTATTGCTTATTTCCTATTGGACCGTCAATAGTAGTGGGCTGACAACTAAATCAATTAAAGAATCACATGGGCCGCTGAATATTAAGGATGAGATACTGATATATCACGTGACAATCTTAGCTGACAACATTGATCTTAGCCGACTACAATAATTAGTGGTTCATTTTAATTGGGCCGATATCTTGTTAGGTTATTATTATTATTGTTATTATTAAGTTGACAAACAACACACTTAGATGGGCCACGTGATATCTGTCAACACTAAACATTCATTGGGCCACTAACTAATAGAGTCACATGATTACCTATTGGAATTTAATAAAGCCCGACACAATTGGCAGACCACCGATTGAATGAGTTAAGATGTGCTAGTTTAATTAGAAACCTCTATTAATTGTAATATGACTCTCGGCCTATTTACAATTGCAATTGAGCCCAATGTGACACCCAATCCAAGCCGGACCCCCTCCCTTAATTGTTAATATTGATTGTTTGCTAAAGGGTTTTTGGCAGCCTATTCTACTTGGACTTAAGCCCATGACCACGGCCAAACAATGAACCGCCCTAACTATTATCTTTTATATATGTACGTATCTTATTATGGTTGAACTAGAACTCTAAACACAACCCTAAACACCCCACCCACTTGAAATCGCGAAAGCAGGAGAACCCCAATTTTCAAGGTTCTTCCTCGACACGTTACTTGTTTCACACTACCTTCTTATAATTGTTTGTGTTGTAATTGATGCATATTTGATTAACTGTTGATGCATATTTGATGAACTGTTGAACTGTCATGATATAGTGTTGTTTGTGAATAAATGGGCCGATTCAACTATTATAAGTGGCTGACAACTTTTGTATTGCTTATTTCCTATTGGACCGTCAATAGTAGTGGGCTGACAACTAAATCAATTAAAGAATCACATGGGCCGCTGAATATTAAGGATGAGATACTGATATATCACGTGACAATCTTAGCTGACAACATTGATCTTAGCCGACTACATTAATTAGTGGTTCATTTTAATTGGGCCGATATCTTGTTATGTTATTATTATTATTATTATTACTATTACTATTACTATTACTATTACTATTATTATTATTATTATTATTAAGTTGACAAACAACACACTTAGATGGGCCACGTGATATCTGTCAAGACTAAACATTCATTGGGCCACTAACTAATAGAGTCACATGATTACCTATTGGAATTTAATAAAGCCCGAGACAATTGGCAGACCACCGATTGAATGAGTTAAGATGTGCTAGTTTAATTATAAACCTCTATTATTTGTAATATGACTCTCGGCCTATTTACAATTGCAATTGAGCCCAATGTGACACCCAATCCAAGCCGGACCCCCTCCCTTAATTGTTAATATTGATTGTTTGCTAAAGGGTTTTTGGCAGCCTATTCTACTTGGACTTAAGCCCATGACCACGGCCAAACAATGAACCGCCCCAACTATTATCTTTTATATATGTACGTATCTTATTATGGTTGAACTAGAACTCTAAACACAACCCTAAACACCCCACCCCCCTTGAAATCGCGAAAGCAGGAGAACCCCACTCTTCCAAGTTTGCGTACGACTGAAGAAACCCCCACCCTTCGTGACATCACATTCTTGAATCAAGCTTGTTGGGTTAGTTAATTATTATGTTTAAGTTGTATGGATAGTCTTGTTGTGTATGAGTTGATCGTATGATGTTAGGGTTATATTAGACATCTTGTTAAATTTCCTGTGGTAATTGTTATCAACTTGTTACAAGAATCAACCGATGGAATATGCGAATATGTTATTGTTAGAGATTAAAGTTATTTATGCATGATAGTGGTGATAGGTATGACCTCTGATACGTGTTACGAACTTGGAGAGAAAGGTTGTAGTATGATTTCTTAGTGATGTATGTTATTAAAAGTTTATATTGAATGTTTTGATTAATGTGTATGATAAATTGTAATGGTAATCCACTATTATGAAAAAAAGGGATATATGGCTTGCATGTAAATCGGACCTGTATGCTGAACATTGGGTTCTTTGGGCCACATAGTAGCTATGATTAGTGTTGGGCTTGGGGTGGTGTTTGGTGATTGGGCCGAGCAAAGGAGGAACAAGGTTAACATCAGTTAGGCTGATAAATTAAGGGCTGCATGGGGACTGTTTTAGTGTTGGGTCGGGTAGGGTAATTGGATAAACATGACTTATGGGTTGAGTGTTAGCTCTCGGGTTAAGCGGGACGGGCTGGGCCGATAATGTTTGGGCTAAATTGTTATATAAGCTCACACTAACAAATGGTTATAATGTGTATGGTGAACTGGGTCTTGTATGATATAATTTCCATATGATCCAAGTGTCTAGTATATAATGGTTATGACGTATGCTATTGTTAAGTGTGTTACATGATTAACTATTACTTGTTACGTGATATTACGTGTATATATTTTATGGGGGTAACTTGTGATGAGATACGGGGCTAGACGTGAAAACAAAACTGATTAAATTGATAACCATGATTAGGACGTGGTTGGTAGATCAACAGGGATTAAATAAATTTCATTATCGAGCAATCCAAGGTGAGTTCACTGCTCTTTTTCCAAGCATGCATCCCGGGAAGGGCTATCGGGTAACGTTCCGGGGAGGAACGCGAGTTTATTGGGATGTTTGTTATTATTACTCAGTTTCTATCATATAAGACCCCTTACATCTACCGATAGTTGCCGGGGAGGCAACGAGGTTATTAGTTGATAGCGCTATTAGGTTTGGCACCCTCACACCGTACCGGGGAGGACGGGCGTGAACTAATTTCCTTTAAGCATGACTTATGTTTTGATAGAGACATTGGGGTTGGACAAATACATCTTGTAGCTATTTTGGTAATCGAGTTAATAACAACATCAAATCAAATTATTAAACTGTTTTCTACATGTATCTGGTAAACTAAACTCGTTAACAATACTTTGAACTCACCAGCGTCGTCTGACACACTTGTTTGCATGCTTGTAGGTCGTTAGCTGTCTTGCATTGGAACTTGCTGTCTGGAGTAGCGGGAGTGGTCATGGGTTGACTGAAGGGATTTATGCTATTGATTTCTTGATACTATATATTGGTTTTTAAACTGTTTAACTTTGCTTCCGCTGAACACTTTGGTTTTCATTTAAACTTGTTAATGGTATTTTTTTTATTAATAATCGAGAACTTTATTTTGAAACATGTATGGGTTCAATGTAATTAGTGGCTCATTGTTGGTATGTCACACGCCTAACAGGGACATTCCCTAGGTGGTGTTTTGGGGGTGTGATATAAAAGGTTAGTTCATTAGGGTCTCCAAAGCCAATAAGGCTTTTGATGGGGTCTCAGCAGTGTCTAGGTTAAGCTCAGGTGGATGGGCAGTGGTTAGGTCAGGGGTTTGGACAGTTTTGGAACTGTTTTTCTCTAACCACTGTTGGGGGTCTTGCCCAATAATCTGCTGAAAACCAAAAGGATGCCTATTCACTCTTGGTTTAGAAGGACTTCTGTAAGCCTCATAAACATGATGGATCCTTTGGTATGGTGGTTGTCCATTACCTCTTCTGTATTGATTGGCAGGGGGTGCATCAGTCACCTGAACATCTCTTTTGACATATGTTTGGTTCAGCTGTTTTGTAACAGCTGTTTGAACTGGCACAAACAGTGGTTGGTTCTTGGTGAACTTGATAGATGAATTTGATGAACTCAAGGATGTTTTGGCAGTGTACTCATTCTTTTTCACATTAAATGATTTGAGATACACACATTTTTGAGTTTTGTGGTTTGATTTACCACAGATGGTGCAGCTCTCAGCAGGTACAATGGCACTTGTTTTGTTGAGATCATATGCTTTTAGATGAAAACAGTCTTTTGTTAGATGATTCTTCTTTTCACAGAAATCACAAAACAGGTTTTTGATTTTTTCTCTTTTCTTCCTCTTTTCAGACTCCTTAACAACAGAGTTTTGAACCACTGTTGGGATGTCTTTGAGAGGAATGACCTTGGCTTTAGGAGCTTTGACACCATCAGTGGTTGTAAAATCCATAGACTTGAAATTTTCAAGAATGTCACACTCATCAGACCATCTGGGTTTAAATTGATATTCCTCAATCTCTTCATAGGTTGAAGAGTCCAATGGTCTTTCAAGTGTGATTTTGTTGCCATTTTTATAAATTATTTTGATTTCTTGGCCATTCTTGTTTGTGGGTATGATTTCCACTTAACCAGATTCATTTACAGCATTGTTTTCAACTTGGTCATGCTTTCTAAAACCTACACCAAATTTTACATTGCTTTTAATCTGTTTTTCAAGCATTACTTCATAGCCGTTGCAAGATTCCACCGATTTTCCACAAGTGATTTGGGTGGACTCCAACTCCTTTTTGCAAACATGATATTTTTCTATCATAGTTTGGAGTTGGTTTTTGGTAATGCTTTGCTCTTCTTTTAGACTGCAGATTTCTTTATCCTTTTCAGCCAATTTGTTTTTAAGTTCTTTTAATGACTTTTCAAATTTGACTTCATCAGTTAAGACTTTATCCCTAAGGTTTTCATTCACCTCTTTAATGTTAGCAAATGCAATAATGCATTTGTCTGAACACAGATTTGCAAGAATCTGAGGTGATACCTTGGCAGCAGCCATCATGGCACAATCACATTGATGATCACTTTCTCTATCAGCTCTCTCTTCTTTCTCACCTTCTATCTTCTCTTCCTTTTCTTCTTTGTCTTCTTTGGACCAGGGGTCAAACAGTGGTTCAATCAGAGTTTCTGAATTTTCTCCCAGCAGTATTTCACCAGCAACTGCAGTAACCACTGCTTTAGCCACTTTATCCACTGTTTCAGTACTTAGCTGTTCTCCTTCAGCTTCCACCCCTTCTGGTATTGACTCTAATGCCATAAAATAAAATTCATCATTAAAAGTATCATTAGAAGCATAGAGTGCAAAATTTTCATCACCAAGCTCATCAGGCATACTGCTTCGGTCAACAAAACCTTGGGTGAAAAAGCTTTGCTGATCTGGTTGAACCACTGTTGGAGCAGTTTGTTGAGGTGCAACAGGTTGCCCTTGAGCCTGAGGGACAGGGGCTTAAACATACTGAATTTGTGGAACAGTTGTTTGAACATAATGCACAGGCACAGGGGTTGCAGCATAATGAGTAGTGTTAACATGGGCTGCAGGGGTATATTGGGCATAGTGCACATTGCTTTGGTTTTGTGGTCTAGGGTTTGAGCTGGGATAAGTGATAATTGGACCAGTGGTTTGACCCCTGCATTCCCTAGCAAAATGACCTAGCCTATTGCACTTATAACACTTGATTTTTGACTTATCCAACCCCACTTTTAAATTCTCATGTAACCCTGGGAATTTTCTCCCTGTTCTTTTATAGAATTTGCTTGTTCTCACACTAAGCAAAGCCAATTGATGCAAAATGTCCATTTCTTCTAAGTCAGTGGGATCAAAGTGCTGTAAATCATTGAGTTCAAAGCACAAATTATCAGAGTTCTGGCTTTCTCCATTTGCTGTGAAAGCAAAGTTGGATGAGTGAGGATCAGAGTTGAAATTACCCCCAGCAGTTATGTCAATAAAATGATCATAACTCTGATCCTTACTACTGCCAGACTCTTCTTGACCCAGAAGAGCTGTGTTGCTAAATGAATAGTCATCTGCAACTTTGTCAGACTCTTGCAACCTCTTTTTCTGGTTTAACTCCCTTTCATAGGTCAGGAGTCTACCATGAAGTTGGGTCAGTGTCAGATCTTTGAACTCAACAGAGTTTCTAGTTACAAAGGAAATTGTATCCCATTTTTCAGGTAGTGATATAAGAAACCTACTATTTTGTGTAGATTTAGGAAATTCAACCTTAACAAGTCCTAGCTCACTAATGAGACAACTGAATCGCTCAAACTGTTGAGTTAATGATTCACCCTTAATGTGATGAAAGGTTTCATACTGCTGATTCAGAATTTCCCTGTTATTTTCAATTACTTCTTCAGTTCCCCCAAATTGTTCCTTAAGTGCATCCCATAATTCCTTGGCACTGTTACAGTGTAACAGCCCAACATAAATTTCATTGGGGTAATGCAGATGCAATGATGCTAAATGCTTTGGCATCTAGTTTGAACTTTTGAAAATCAGTTTCAGTATAGTTTTCAAGTTTTTTAGGTTCGAATTTCTTTGAATCCTCAGCACTCGGCACCATTGGAACATGGGGTCCAAAGACAACCGATCTCCAACATCCAGTATTCTGTTGAGCAAGGATGTGACCCATCCTTCTCTCCCAGATGTTGTACTCATTTCGTTTCAGCATGGGTGGTTTGAAAAGTGAACCGATGTTATTCTTATCATCTTGTGATTGTGACGTCATCTTGGTTGTTTTTCAGGTACTGATTAATCAACTTTGATCGTGATTAAACCTTACTCTGTTTTTCAACAAAACAAACAACTATCAGTATCAACGATTGTGAGCTGAACTATTTATGTCAAAATGATTGTTAGATCACATTTGACTGTCCGAGCTCTGATACCAATTGTAGGATCTGAGTTTCTTTTTGATTGTGCTTTTGTTTAGAAATTAATGAAGATGAACAAGTAATTGCAGTGGAAATAAATGGAAATAAACTTTGCACACAATCAAACAGGAGAAATGCTTTCAACACACATGTTTGAACATTGAACCGAATGATTAAATTTTTTTCAATCACTGATTACAACTTTGCATGCTTGAAATAAAACTCCCCCTTAGCCTGAGCTCAGTATTTTTTCGTACAAGAGACAAGTGGTGAAAGAGCTAATAGAACAGTACAGGGTACTGTTCTATTTATAGGCACGAGCAAACCACTGAAGCATCTCGGCTGACGTCACCATGAAAGTGACATCTAACCTCCTAACAAACTCTAACTACTGACCTCATACAAACACTGCTTAGCTAACCACTGATAAACAATACAATATAAAGGAAAGACTAAACTACTGCTTTATCCTTCCACTGTTGTGACTCCAGCAGTACTTGTATCATCAGCAGTGCTTGACCCATAATAGTAGATTGATCAACAGGTCTTCAGTCTTCATCAGTCTTTAACATGATCAGCAGTTGTTTGTAGAACAGCACTTGTATACGGTCAGTGGATTGAGGCCATCAGTAGATAGAATCACTTTCAAGGGAAGACACTTGTATACATCCACTGCTTATTCTGGATCCACTGCCCTGATCCAGTTTTGGCTTTAATCAACTGTTCCTTTGGTAGGGTTCAATCCCAACAGTCCTGATCAAGTGAAGACTTCTGATATGACAATCAAGAAGTATATCCGAGCTCTGCCGGATTGTGTCGCATATTTTGTGCAAGCTTCAAAGTCAGCGACAATCGAAGAGACTTACCTACTTGCCGCTGAAATAAACGACAAGCGAGTCAAGTTTGGCTTCTGGGATAAAGCCGCCAAGAGTCTCCATCAAGCTACCACCGCAACAACCGCTGAAACCGCCGCCGCTACCCCTCAGTCTTCAAAAGCCTCTCATCGCAAGAGGAAGAACAACAGCAACTCCAGCAACAAGAACTGTGCTGTTACCACTGCTGGGCCACTCCAAGCCGTACCACCTCAGAAGCAGATGCAACACCGCCAGGTCGCGGCATCGGTAACCCAAGCACCGCCGGCAAAGTGTGCTTATACGGGTCCTCACCCGGCCTGCCCTACCTATACCTATCATCACCTGGTGGGAATCGCCTGTAGATTTTGTGAGCATTGCAACATGTACGACAACTTCACCGCCAACTGCCGTACAGGTCCTGGTCAAGCTCCAGCTACTGCTCATCAAGCTCTACTTCCTGCTCCTCAAGGCCAACAAGCGGCTCAGGCACCCGCGGTCAATGATAGAGTCTGCTTTGCGTGTGGTGATCCCAACCACTTCACAAACATGTGACCCAATTGGGTTGTGAAGCAAGAGCCCTAGCAACAGCAACAGCAGCAGCAACAACAACAACAGCAGTAAGGAGCACGCGCTCAAACATTCAACATTAATGTACACCAAGCCCAAGCTGACAACAACGTGGTCAATGGTACGTTCCTTGTGAATGGTATTTATGCTTCGTGTTTGTTTGATACTGGAGCCGATAACTGTTTTGTATCGTTTGAGTTCGAAAAGCTCCTTAATCATAAGCGCGCCCATCTCCCCTCGATGTTCGATGTTGAAGTTGCCACCGGAAGAACCGTCGCTGTCAATTTTGTTCTTCGTGATGGTACTCTCGAACGCAACAATCACATCTTTCCTATCGACTTTATTCCGATGCAGCTCGGTAGTTTTGATGTCATAGTAAGCATGGACTTTCTTCGCGAAAACCATGCTGAAGTTGTTTGCTTCAAGAAGATGATTTGATTCTCGCTCGCTAATGGTGATCAATTGTGTGTTTACGGTGAAGTCGCGTCGGAGAATCTCCAACTCATGTCGTGTGTTCAGGCTAGCAAGTACCTCCGCAAGGAATACCAAGCTTTCTTGGCACACATTGTAGTAGCAGAGAAAAAGGAAGTTAAGGAAGTTAAGGATGTCCCCGTTGATTGTGAATTCCCCAACGTATTTCCTGATGAACTTCATGGTCTATGTCACACCCCCAAAATCCACCATGCGGGGTATCACCGCTTAGAGGCGTGACATGACCAGGATCGAGCCACCAATCATGCTGAACAACGTACTTAAGTAAATAAAGACAACCAAAATACGATTGGTGACAAAAAGCTAGTTAACCAAGTTTTTAATTTAGACAGCGGAAGCATAAACGTAAAGTTCAAAACATAAGTTCGCAGTTCATAAGTTTAAAGTCCAACACATAGGTTAAATAAGTTCATAATGTTTTAAACATTAAACACTGGACATAACCGTCCACACACCACAACGACTCCTTCCTCGTGCAAGCTCCAAATGTTTAGCGACCTGTAAGGCATGTAACAACGAGTCAACAACAAAGTTGAGTGAATTCACAGTTGGTTGTTTAGTTATAGCATTCGTTTCGTAAATCATCTGTTCGTTTTGAATACCATGTATCGTATAGGTTTGCATCGCGGTCTTTCTGACATGTGTGCGAAGATTAGTGGGGGTTTCCCATATGTTACTAGACCACGCGTATCGACTGCTACGAAAATGTAAGAGGTGCCCTAAGTCAATGTCTATCAGCATTGACCCTTTGCCCATAGTCCATTAGTACACGCCCGTCCGACTGGCACGGTGTGAGGTTTGTTAAACCTAATAGCGCTATTAACTAATGACCCGCTCGCCATAGGCCTCGGCGATTAAGTCGATAAATGAGGGACTTAAAGTGATAGAGTTGATGGTCTTATGATCGTGTACGTAGGTTTTACATACGTGCCCTTCAATCCGAGGACAGTAGTAAGTATTAGTGTACGTAGGTTTTACGTACGTGCCCTTCAATCCGAGGACAGTAAAAAGTAGTTTAATAGTAATGATAGTACAAGTAGTTATTCAATCCCATTCCCAACCCCTGGGAATCCCATGCCTTAGAAAGAGTGTGAACTCACCTCGGTTTGCTCGGTTAGGTTCTCAAATATAGTTAACAGTCAAGGTCGGTCAATCACGTCCTAATAAGGTACGGATAACAATCAGTTTCTCATGCATAACACGTATCCTACGTATGGTTTATTTGCACATTACTTCGTCCACATAACAGGCACACACACATTAACGATTTATGCCCATATAAACTTCCCATCCATTCCCCACTCATAAACAAACATACGATATTGCACGTAACACATAATACATGTTAGATCATTCACCGATAGCATACTCGACATTTAGACACGCAAGTCACAACTTATGTCAATTCAGCATTAATATTCAAAACCGGCTGTTTTCGGACATTTAAATAAAATAGTTAAATTATTCCAAAAATTCCCAAATTTTTACAGGACGTCTTACATGAACCAAAAATTATTGTGTAAAAATATCGGGGTCCAGTTCATTATCAGTAATTTATAGAAATTCGTTTACCGGACTGCAATCAGATTTACTACATTCTGATTGCAGTTCACGGGATAATTCGTCTAAAATTCCTCGGAAGTCCGTTTGACAAAATTCCAGTTCGAGGCTCACAAATACATCAGTGACTATCTATGGTATGAATTTTAGGGGCTGGTTCATTTCAGGTTTCAAATTACGACCGAAAACGTACAGCCCATTTTACTGCAGTAAAAATCAGCCTTAGCTGCTGTCACGAAAACAGACTTTTAAAATAGTAAACGACCTCAAAAAAATACGATTCCAGCGCCATTTTCTTCGTTTTTCGAAAAGACCCGCTTTAGGCTTCAGAAATTCCGTTTTTCGATTTGTTAAAGTCTGTTTACGGCCTGTTGAATGCGGCTGAAAAAGTACATCAGAATGCTGTTTCATGGTTTAAGCATTACTAAATCGCATCAACGAGTGTCCGAACAATGGATTTAACAAGAAACCAACAATCAAACATCAAGTATGATTTAACCAACCCTCAACCGACAAGATTCCGCTTCATAATTCATACATAAGTAAACTTTTATGTAACTTTAATATTCTTTAATTTTGTTTAACATCTTCTAGTCTTTTGTTCTTTTAGTGATTTAAACAACACTTCATACTACAAATCATAATTTTGAACAAGATGAAACAAGTTAAAATGAGACTTACTACTAGCTTATAGCTAGGGATGAATCTAATGCAAAGTGATGAGAAAATGGTGGTGAAAAAGACTAGAACAAGCTCCTTTGAAACCCCCTTCAAGTTGCACCTTCCATGGATGAACACTAAGCTTTGAATGGACTATGTAAATGAAGAAGATGAAGGTGTAAGGGTGATGGTGGTGTTTTCGGTTTGGGGCAGCCGAGACAAGAGGGAGAGAGAAGAGTGATGAGGGTTGAGTGTGTAATCTTGAGTGTGATGATTATAAATCTTATGCACCATACTTCTTATAAGACATCCTACATATTTTGTTTACATACACAAGCAACAATCCCATAAACAATTAGATTAAAATCAAGTAGAAGATAGCAAGTATGGTGATGTTGATGTGGTGGGTCCACAAGGACTGATTTTTCGGTTAGGGGGGGGGGTAAAGGGAAACATTTCTCAACTAAATGTAAAAGATAGTTAGTTTGCAAGCATTTGATATTTTATGTTAGATATAGGGTTTTTAGTGGGTGTTATGGCATACGGGGACCATGACTAGCCAAAAATAATTAAATAGTGTGTTTGACAAATATTTGATGTCCCGGGTAATGTCCGGTTGTTCGGCCGGACACTGTTCTGTTAAATTGTTTAATTGTTCCGTAAGGCGTCTTATTTATATATTTTTGTAACGCAATTTATTCCTAACACATAGGAAAACATACCGGACTTTTTAGTAACTTTTCTGTATACTACTAGTATGCTAACACGCACATGTAAGTATAACACAGAAATCAGAGAGCAGTTAAATGATTCAGCACAGTCATCAAGCACTTTAATTATCATTTAATAAATTGTACGGATTACATGTAATTTTCGAGGGTTGTCACATTCTCCCCCTGTTAAGAGAATTTCGTCCCGAAATTTAGCGCGTGATTACTGAGGAAGCTAGATAAGTTGCGTTGTTTTCCTGATTTTCCTGGGGTGTCACATCATCCCCCCGTTGATTTGGAATTTCGTCCCGAAATTCTGCAGTAGCTTCAGCCTCAGTAGTAGTTGCGTTTTTCTTAAACAGTTGGGGATACTTGAGTTTCATTTGGTCTTCTCGTTCCCAGGTATACTCTGGGCCACGACGAGCATTCCAACGAACTCAGACCAGAGGTATCCTGGTATGCTTGAGGATCTTAACATCTTGATCCGTAATCTCTACTGGTTCCTCGATGAATCGCAGCTGGTCGTCGATAGTGAGTTCCTTCAGAGGAACTATGAGGGTCTCATCTGACAGACACTTCTTCAGATTCGACACATGGAAAACATTGTGAACTCCGCTGAGTTCTTCAGGTAGATCCAACCTGTAGGCGACTTTGCCAATTTTCTCAATGACTTCGAATGGTCCGACATAACGCGGATTGAGTTTTCCTCGTTTGCCAAAGCGGACTACACCTTTCCAAGGTGAGACTTTGAGTAGCACTCGATCCCCAACCTGGAGCTCGAGTGGTTTTCTTCCCTTATCAGCATAGCTTTTCTGACGGTCACGAGCTGCCGCCATTCGCTGTCGTATCTGAGCAATTTTCTCGGTGGTATCTACCACAAGTTCTGGGCCAGTGATTTGGCTGTCACCAACTTCTGCCCAACAGAGAGGTGATCGGCATTTGCGTCCGTACAATGCCTCAAACGGAGCGGCTTGGATGCTGGTGTGGTAGCTGTTGTTGTACGAAAACTCCACTAGCGGGAGGTGCCTTTCCCAGCCATTACCAAAATCGATTACACATGCCCTAAGCATGTCTTCAAGGGTTTGGATGGTGCGTTCAGATTGCCCATCCGTCTGCGGGTGATAAGCGGTGCTCATATCTAAACGTGAGCCAAAGGACTTGTGCATTGCTTGCCACAGTTCAGAAGTAAAACGTGCGTCACGATCAGATATAATAGAGGTTGGCACTCCGTGCCTTGATACCACTTCCTTTAGGTAAATGTCTGCAAGAGTAGAAAACTTATCCATTTCTTTGATAGCCAGAAAATGTGCAGACTTGGTTAGTCGATCTATGATCACCCAAATGGTATCATTTCCGCGTTGAGATCTGGGCAGGCCAGTAACGAAATCCATGGATATTTGCTCCCATTTCCATTTCGGGATCTCCGGTTGTTGAAGTAGGCCTGATGGTTTCTGATATTCTGACTTGACTCTCGCACAAGTCAAGCACTTGCTGACGTAGGTTGCTATGTGGGCTCTCATGCCAGGCCACCAGTATGTGGTCTTTAAGTCGTGGTACATCTTATCCGAACCAGGATGTACTGAATAACAAGACTTATGTGCTTCATCCATCACAAGCTCGCGTAAGTTGCCATAAAGTGGAACCCAAATACACCCTGTTACATAGTAGGCGCCGTCTTCCTTTTGTTCTAGCCGTTGCCTCGATCCTCGTAGGGATTCAGCCCTGATGTTTTCTGCTTTCAATGCTTCGACCTGAGCATCGCGAATCTGAGCGGGAAGGTTAGATTGGATGGTAAGCTGTAGAGCACGTACACGCCTAGGTATGGTATCCTTTCGACTGAGGGCGTCGGCCACAACATTGGCTTTGCCCGGATGATACTTGATTGCGCATTCATAATCGTTCAAGAGCTCAACCCATCGGCGTTGACGCATGTTCAACTCCTTTTGCTTGAAGATATGTTCGAGACTCCTGTGATCGGTGTAAATGGTGCACTTGGTACCGTACAGGTAATGTCTCCATATCTTAAGCGCGAAAACAACTGCTCCCAGCTCTAGATCGTGAGTAGTGTAGTTTCTTTCGTGAACTTTAAGTTGGCACGATGCGTAGGCAATGACCTTGTCACCTTGCATCAATATGCAACCAAGTCCTTGGATGGAAGCGTCGCAATAAACCACGAAATCATCGGTGCCTTCTGGCAATGAGAGGATAGGCGCGCTACAAAGTCTATCCTTTAGATGTTGAAATGCGGACTCTTGTGCATCACCCCAACGATAGATGACACCCTTCTGAGTCAGTGAAGTGAGAGGTTGCGCAATCTTGGAGAAGTCTTTGATAAACCTTCTGTAATATCCTGCCAAACCCAAGAATTGGCGGATTTCTTTTGGTGTGCGGGGTGCAGGCCAGTTCTTGATTGAGTCAACCTTGGATGGATCAACATGAATCCCATCCTTGTTTACCACATGGCCTAGAAAGTGGACTTCGCGAAGCCAGAAGTCACATTTTGAAAACTTGGCATACAATTGCTCTTTTCGAAGAAGTTCAAGCATAAGTCGTAGATGCTGTTCGTGTTCCTCCTGACTCTTAGAATAGATTAGAATATCGTCAATGAACACAATAACGAACTTATCCAGGTAAGGTTTGCATACTCGGTTCATGAGATCCGTGAAGACCGCTGGTGCATTCGTCAGCCCGAATGGCATAACCAGGAACTCGTAATGGCCGTAACGAGTTCTGAATGCTGTTTTGGAGACGTCCTCATCTCGGACCCTCAGCTGATGGTATCCCGATCTCAAGTCAATCTTGGAGTAATAGCTCGACCCTTGCAGCTGGTCGAATAAGTCGTCAATACGTGGAAGAGGATAACGATTCTTCACAGTCACCTTGTTAAGCTCGCGATAGTCAATACACATTCTGAAAGTACCATCTTTCTTCTTCACGAGTAGTACTGGAGCTCCCCAGGGCGAAGAGCTAGGGCGTATAAAACCCTTTTCCAAGAGTTCTTGTAGTTGCGTAGACAGTTCTTCAAGTTCTGATGGAGCTAGACGATAAGGCGCTCGAGCTATAGGCGCTGCTCCAGGAGCTAGCTCGATTTGGAACTCAACTTAACGATGGGGCGGAAGACCAGGTAATTCCTCGGGAAATACCTCAGGAAAATCGCGCACAATAGGAATGTCTTCAATTCTCTTCTCTTCCGTGGATGTGTCAGTGACGAGCGCTAGAATGGCAGTGTGGCCCTTTCGTAGACATTTCTGGGCCTTTAGGAAAGAGATGATGCCTTCGACAGCACCACTCTTGTCGCCACGAATCACAAGAGGGTCTTCACCAGAACGAGGAATGCGGATGATTTTCTCCTTGCAAACAATCTCTGCTTGATAACGAGATAGCCAATCCATTCCAATAACAACGTCGAAACTTCCCAGTGTGATAGGAATAAGATCGATAGAGAAAGTCTGACCAGCTAAGACGAGATTACATCCTTTAACTACGTGTGTGGCTTCAAGACCTTTACCGTTAGCTAGTTCTACCGCGTGCTTGGTGTTCAAAAGTGTTGGGGTACGTTTAAGCATTTGACTAACTTTTAGAGACACATAACTGGTATCGGCACCCGAATCAAATAAGACAGTGATAAAGAAATCATCCAGAAGAAACTTACCCATCACAACGTTGGGATCGTTCCTTGCATCACCCTGACCAATCACGAAAGCACGACCCCTTGCTCCATTACCATTGTTGTTACCCCCGTTGTTGCCTCCATTGTTGTTCCCGTTTCCCTGGTTGTTGTTGTTCTGATTCTGGTTAAGCTGGGGACAGTTCCTCTTAAAGTGGCCTTCAGCGCCACACTGAAAGCATCCCCTGTTGCCCTGTTACTGTTGCTGATTCTGCGGTGCTTGTTGTTGCTGCTGGCGATACTGATTTGCAGGCCGTGAGCTCCTGCAATCCTTGGCTTCGTGACCCATCCTGAGACACCTCTGACAACGCCCTTTGTTGCATTGACCACTATGGTGTATGTTACATTTGTTGCACTTCGGGTGGTTTCCTCGATACCCACCTTGTCCTTGATTACCGGAGGATTGCTGACCAGGACTCTGGTAGCCATCAGTCTTTCTCTGCTGAGACTGAACCGAAGCAGAACCCTTACTGGAGTTTCCATCCCATTTTCGCTTGTTGTCGGTAGGTGCATCAGAAGTAGCTGTGGCACTGATACGTTTGGGTAGCCTGTTTTGTTCCACCGCCTGGTCGGTGAGACGATGAGCCAACTTGATAATTTGCTGAATGGTACCCAGGTTGGCTGAAGTTACGTGACTTTGAATCTCTGGTACTAGGCCCTTGAGGTACAGCTCTATACGTTTGATGGGAGGGTCCACCATAGTTGGACACATGATGGCCAGCTCGTTTGACCTCTTAGTATACGCCTCAATCTCAGACCCCGTCATTTTCAGATTGTAAAATTCCACTTCTAGCTTGTGGATATCATCCCGACTACAGTACTCCTCCTTGATCAGCTCTTTAAAACCATTCCAGGGTGTGGCATTAGCAACTGCCTGTCCTAGTAGTTGAACCTGCGCCTTCCACCAGGTTAACGCAGCCCCTTCAAGTGTTCCAGTAGCATATTTCACCCTACGGTCTTCGGGGCATTCGCACATCTCAAAAACTGACTCAAGCTTTTCAAACCAGTGAAGAAGGCCCACTGCTCCTTCGGTGCCACTGAAAGTGGTAGGTCGGTAGTCCATGAACGTCTTGAATGTGCACACAGGAGGCTGAGCATGTTGACCTGTTACGTGAGAATAAAAGACAAAGTTAAGCACGAGGGTTGGTTTGCGAAGGTAGGATCTAAACATCCTAAGGTGAGTTGATATGGCAGGTTATACCTCCTGCAGGGACAGCTGCGAGTGCCTCAGCAACTCGTTCGTTGATCAAAGCCATCAGCTGGGCTTGAGTTAGGTTCAAACGTCCACCCATGATCTTCACAACGAAATAACGTGGGTGAGAAAAGTGTCGTGAAAGTGCGTAAGAGTGGGATGATAGTAGAGAGTAAGCACACATGGTTCAAATAGCAATTATCACATTATCTAATGCACAGTGAGAACTATCTAACCGACAATATAACAGAAATCATACCACTTATGGTGTCGAGTCTTGCACGTGGAGCGAAGCGTCGTTGTGGATCGTTGAGCACTGTACAGGTTATAGTCTGGTTTTATAAAAAAGCTTTTCCCTTTTTAAAACCAAGTTCACTATAACCAATGGCTCTGATACCAATCTGTCACACCCCCAAAATCCACCATGCGGGGTATCACCGCTTGGAGGCGTGACATGACCAGGATCGAGCCACCAATCATACTGAACAACGTACTTAAGTAAATAAAGACAACCAAAATACGATTGGTGACCAAAAGCTAGTTAACCAAGTTTTTAATTTAGACAGCGGAAGCATAAACGTAAAGTTCAAAACATAAGTTCGCAGTTCATAAGTTTAAAGTCCAACACATAGGTTAAATAAGTTCATAATGTTTTAAACATTAAACACTGGACATAACCGTCCGCACACCACAACGACTCCTTCCTCATGCAAGCTCCAAATGTTTAGCGACCTCTAAGGCATGTAACAACGAGTCAACAACAAAGTTGAGTGAATTCACAGTTGGTTGTTTAGTTATAGCATTCGTTTCGTAAATCATCTGTTCGTTTTGAAAACCATGTATCGTATAAGTTTGCATCGCGGTCTTTCTGACATGTTTGCGAAGATTAGTGGGGGTTTCCCATATGTTACTAGACCACGCGTATCGACTGCTACGAAAATGTAAGAGGTGCCCTAAGTCAATGTCTATCAGCATTGACCCTTTGCCCATAGTCCATTAGTACATGCCCGTCCGACTGGCACGGTGTGAGGTTTGTTAAACCTAATAGCGCTATTAACTAATGACCCGCTCGCCATAGGCCTCGGCGATTAAGTCGATAAATGAGGGACTTAAAGTGATAGAGTTGATGGTCTTATGATCGTGTACGTAGGTTTTACGTACGTGCCCTTCAATCCGAGGACAGTAGTAAGTATTAGTGTACGTAGGTTTTACGTACGTGCCCTTCAATCCGAGGACAGTAAAAAGTAGTTTAATAGTAATGATAGTACAAGTAGTTATTCAATCCCATTCCCAACCCCTGGGAATCCCATGCCTTAGAAAGAGTGTGAACTCACCTCGGTTTGCTCGGTTAGGTTCTCAAATATAGTTAACAGTCAAGGTCGGTCAATCACGTCCTAATAAGGTACGGATAACAATCAGTTTCTCATGCATAACACGTATCCTACGTATGGTTTATTTGCACATTACTTCGTCCACATAACAGGCACACACACATTAACGATTTATGCCCATATAAACTTCCCATCCATTCCCCACTCATAAACAAACATACGATATTGCACGTAACACATAATACATGTTAGATCATTCACCGATAGCATACTCGACATTTAGACACGCAAGTCACAACTTATGTCAATTCAGCATTAATATTCAAAACCGGCTGTTTTCGGACATTTAAATAAAATAGTTAAATTATTCCAAAAATTCCCAAATTTTTACAGGACGTCTTACATGAACCAAAAATTATTGTGTAAAAATATCGGGGTCCAATTCATTATCAGTAATTTATAGAAATTCGTTTACCGGACTGCAATCAGATTTACTACATTCTGATTGCAGTTCACGGGATAATTCGTCTAAAATTCCTCGGAAGTCCGTTTGACAAAATTCCAGTTCGAGGCTCACAAATACATCAGTGACTATCTATGGTATGAATTTTAGGGGCTGGTTCATTTCAGGTTTCAAATTACGACCGAAAACGTACAGCCCATTTTACTGCAGTAAAAATCAGCCTTAGCTGCTGTCACGAAAACAGACTTTTAAAATAGTAAACGACCTCAAAAAAATACGATTCCAGCGCCATTTTCTTCGTTTTTCGAAAAGACCCGCTTTAGGCTTCAGAAATTCCGTTTTTCGATTTGTTAAAGTCTGTTTACGGCCTGTTGAATGCGGCTGAAAAAGTACATCAGAATGCTGTTTCGTGGTTTAAGCATTACTAAATCGCATCAACCGCTTTTTGCACTCGATACGACCACTACGAGTTCGTTGTTATGCCTTTTGGTTTAACCAACGCACCCGCGGTTTTCATGGATCTGATGAATCGCGTGTGTAAACCTTTCCTCGACTGCTTCGTCATCGTGTTCATCGATGATATCCTGATCTATTCCAAGTCGAATACCGAACACGCGCAACATCTACGTTTGGTTCTTGAGCTACTCCAAGGGAATCGACTCTAAGCCAAGTTCTCCAAGTGTGAATTCTGGCTGGGGGAGGTTCAATTCCTCGGTCACATTGTCAATAGTCAAGGTATTCACATCGATCCCGCGAAGATTGAAGCTGTCAAGAGTTGGGTTACACCTAAGAACCCGTCTGAAATCCGTTCTTTTCTCGGACTAGCGGGCAATTATCGCCGATTTATCGAAGGATTCTCAAAAATTGCCGTGCCGCTTACCTCCCTTATGCACAAAGATAAGCCTTTTGTTTGGGGAACTGGACAAGAGACTGCCTTTCAAACCCTCAAGTATATGCTTTGCAATGCTCCTGTTCTCACACTACCCGACAGAAACGATGACTTTATCTTCTATTGTGATGCCTCGAACCTTGGCCTTGGTTGTGTTCTCATGCAACGAGACAAGGTTATTGCTTACGCATCTCGTAAGCTCAAGATCCACGAGAAGAACTATACAACCCACGACCTCGAGCTAGGTGTAGTTGTTTTTGCGTTAAAGATCTGGCGACACTACCTTTATGGTACCAAGTGTACGATCTTCACCGATCATAGGAGCCTACAACATATCTTTGACCAGAAAGAACTTAATATGCGTCAACGCCGGTGGGTAGAACTTCTCAACGATTATGACTGTGAGATTCGTTATCATCCTGGCAAAGCAAATGTCATTGCCGACGCTCTTAGCAGATGGAGCTATTTGCATAGCGCCCGTAATATCCATGCCCAATTTGATCTCGAAACCCTTATCCGCGAAGCCAGACTTGATTTACCGAACGCACTTTGAAGAAGGAAAGGATTATCAACGATGGAGCCCAGCTAGTGAATAACTCGAATGGGATATTCCATTATCTGGACCGAATCTGGATCCCTAAACGGACCAATTTGCAGCAAATATTGATGGACGAAGCCCACAAATCCCGATATTCTATTCATCCCGGTGCCGACAAAATGTACCAGGACCTGCGCTACAAGTATTGGTGGCCGGGCATGAAGAGAGATATCGCTCACTATGTTTCAAAGTGCCTGACTTGCTCGAAAGTCAAGGCCGAGCACCAAAGACCCTCTAGCTTACTCGTTCAACCCGAGATTCCTATATGGAAATGGGAGAGTATAGCTATGGACTTTATAACGAAACTTCCGCATACGCCATCAAGTCACGACAACATTTGGGTTGTCGTTGACCATTTGACCAAATCTGCTCACTTTCTTCCTATACGAGAAGACTATAAGGTAGAACGGTTAGCCCGAATCTACAATAATGAGATCATTTATCGACATGGGACGCCTCGCGACATCATCTCTGACCACGATGCTCGGTTTACCTCGCATCTTTGGGAAACTTTTCAATCTGCTCTCGGTACTACGCTTGATCTAAGTACCGCTTTCCCTACCCAAACCGACGGTCAGATTGAGAGAACGATTCGTACCCTTGAAGACATGCTCCGTTCGTGTGTCATAGATTTCGGTGGTAATTGGGACGCATACTTACCTTTAGTCAAATTCTCGTACAATAACAGTTATCATTCCAGCATTCAAATGGCACCATTTGAGGCATTATATGGAAGAAGATGTCGATCGCCTATTGTATGGCACGAGATCGGGCACTCGCAATTAACCGGTTCTGAGCTATTGCAAGAAACGACTGACAAAATCCTCCAGATTCGAGACAACCTACTGAAAGCTTAAAGTCATCAGAAAAGTTACGCCGATAGACGATGCAAGCCCCTTGAATTTGACGTTGGAGACCACGTACTCCTAAAGGAATCACCTTGGAAGGGTGTGGTCAGATTCGGCAAGAGAGGAAAGCTCGCGCCTCGATACGTTGGACCCTTTAAGATTCTGGAAATGATCAGAAAAGTGGCTTATAGTCTCGAACTACCGGAGGAACTTAGCAACGTTCACTCGACTTTCCACGTCTCGAACCACAGAAAGTGTCTGGCTGTGGATGATTTACACGTACCTCTCGAGGATCTTCAAGTGAACGAAACACTACACTTTGTGGAAAAGCCTGTCGAGATCATGGACCGACAAACCAAGCAGCTCAGGCGCTCACGCATTCCCATTGTGAAAGTTCACTGGGAAGGCAAACGAGGCACAAAGTTCACTTGGGAACTCGAAAGTGACATGAAGGCGAAGTACCCGCAGTTGTTTGTTACTGTTTCGGCCTAATTTCGGGATGAAATTCCCTTAAGAGGGGGAGGCTGTAACACCCCGTGTTTCAGAAGTCAAAGTCAAATTCAAGATTGAAGTTAAAGGAAGAAAAGATTGCTAATTGCGATCTGTCACTGCTTGCTCAACTCCTGTTTTGACTTCTTTGACTTGTAGATAATCTTATTACTTTATTGCATTAGCTGTATTATGTGGAGTACTTGTTAATAATCGAGGTTTAATCGAATATTAATCGCTAATCGACTTAATCACACTCACAACTCAAATTACGTGGTTGGATATTGGTTTACGTGTGTGTGCTACTTATGTGTTACTTGTGCGTGTTTATTTATATTATTTTTGTGGTAATCAATCGAAATCGCAATCTATCACATAGCAATCGAATTGAAACGCTAAACGCAGTAATTATAGTGATTGTATGTTAGATATAGTAGTTGGGATTAAAAGTAATTTGATAAGTAATAATATTGCACCGCTCTCTCGAATCGCATTGCAACGCTTTACATGCGAATCGAAACGACAAAACTCCTCACGCCGAACTCTAGGGTCGAGTGGCCAAATCTTGTAAGTTTTCAACCTAAATCTTGTACTTTCTGATTTCTCTCAAATCTTGTAAGTTTTCAACCTAAATCTTGTACTTTCTTGATCTACACGCACTCCTACACCTTTCTATCTTTTGAATCTCAACTTTTAACCGAGAAATCTGTGGATTTGAGGTGTTCTAGGATGATGTCACCATGGTGTTCTTATGAACTTCATGTTTTGGCTTCAATCCACCAAGGACCACTTGGATCTGGACGATTTCCACATGAATGAACAAAGATCTTGCATAGATCTGAACATGTTCATGGTAAAAAGGATTTAAAGATGGTTTTTCTAACTTTCTTTCAACTCTTTTACACTCAATGCACTCAAACCCGATGGAATCGGAGCTTATTTTGATCTTCTACTCGTTCGTAGTGATGTATCAGTCCTAGATCTGAATTCCATCCGAGAGATATTGATTTCGGGTTTGAACATGAACTACCGACTCGAACCGTGAACCGGTCGGACTTGGGTGATTCCTGTTCGGTTGAGTCACTTGGGCCGAGATAAAAGTTCTGATTGTTCAAGCAAGGTATCAAAACGTCTCATTCAAAACTACAAAACTTCAAGCAGAATCAAGTGTTAAGACGATCAGGACGTCGGAATGGATTACCGTCCGATCGGATTACCATCCGATCAGATTGCCATCCGATCGACCGGCCGTCCGATCGGGTTGCACTTTGGTTCCACACTTCCACATTTTATTCAAACTATTCAAGGACTTGGACGTTGAACGGATTACCGTCCGATCGGATTGCCATCCGATCGAGCGACCGTCTGAACGTGTGACGTCTAGGACCTTGACACTTAAACAAATTTTCAACATGTTCAATGCACAAGATAGCCACCCGATCGGATTGCTATCCGATCGAGTGACCGTCCCGCTGTGAACTTGTTCTCACACTAAGAAGCCTCGCCAATCGGATCGCCGCTCGATCAAACGACCTGCCTGAAAGGTAGAGATACTTCTCTATTTTCAAAATGCTACAATGAAAACTTCAAAAGTCAAACCATCATACATAAACACATCCTCATCAAGTGAGGTGTCAATCCAATCGAATGGCCATCCGATCGGATGATCATCTGAACGGATTGTCACCCGATCGACTGGCCATCCGATCGGATTGCCATACAAAATCAAACTGAGGAAACTTTATTAATTAAAACATAAGCTAGTACAATATGCCATTAAATAAGGTCTTTAGTAAGTCCCATATTCGATACATGTTCTTTAAAAACTTTAGGTGGGAGACCTTTAGTCATCGGATCTGCAAGCATATCTGTAGTACTAATATACTCAATACAAAGATTATTTTCCTCAACTCGTTCATGTACGAACAAATATTTTGTATCGAGAAATAAACCAGCTCCAGTCGAACTGTTACTGTTCGAGAAACTAACGGCAGTTGAATTATCATAGTAAAGCTTCAATGGTCTAGAAATGGAATTAACGATTTTGAGTCCAGTGATCAGATTTCTAAGCAACATTCCATGACAGGTTGCATTATAAACAGCAATGTATTCTGCCATCATTGTGGAAGTTGTGGTTAACTGTTTTTTATGACTCTTCCATGAGATAGTTCCGCCTGCTAACATAAAGATGTAGCCCGAAGTGGTTTTCTTGTTATCTTTGCATTTGGCAAAGTCAGAATCAGAATAACCTACCACTTCTAAATGATCACTTCTTCTATAAGTTAGTTTATAGTCTTTCGTCCCTTGCAGATATCTAAGGACCTTCTTAGGTGATTTCCAGTGATCTAGGCTAGGATTAGTCTGATAACGGCCTAGCATTCCAGCAATATAAGCAATATCCGGGCGAGTACACACTTGAGCATACATCAGGCTCCCGACTACTGACGCGTAAGGTATCTGGCTCATTTGCTCCTTTTCAACCTCTGTTGTCAGACACTGGAATGAACCGAAAACATATCCCTTAACTACTGGAGCGACTGAGGGTTTGCACTGTTGCATGTTGTAACGTGTAAGGACACGATCTATGTAAGTCTTCTGAGACAATCCTAAGATCCCTTTGTGTCTATCTCGGTGAATTTCGATGCCAGTGACGTAAGAAGCATCTCCGAGATCCTTCATGTTGAAGTTATGCGAGAGTGATGCGTGTGTAGCGTTATATATTTTTGGTTATATTTTAAGCCCTTTTTTAACACTTTAGTCAAGTTTTAAATTTATAAAACACGATATTTTACTAACACTAAACACACATATGGGCAGGTGCACCCATCGTGAGCGTAGTATAGCGTTGGTAAGATACCGAGGTCGTCCAAGGACACAAGAGCTTTTAGTACCGGTTTATCCTCAATATCTAATCAAATCAAAAGTTTGATGAAAAAGTTTTAAACATGAAAATAAAAACTAAAAATGCTGAAAATAAAAATAAAATAAAAAAGATAGACAAGATGAATCACTTGGATCCGACTCGCCTTTAGTGTAACCTTTGATGATTTCCGCACTTTTGCACTTTTTAAGAGATTATCTTAGTTATAGTAGTAGGCCCCTCTTTTGAAGGTGCCGTTACCCTCAACCCAGTAGTTTGAGTCAGCAAGGATACAATCCTAAAGGGTCGGAATATTGAAAGATAATTAATTAAGTTATTAATGCGTAATGTGGTAGGCCCCTCTTTTGAAGGTGACGTTACCCTCGGCTAAGTGGTTTGAGTCAGCAGGGATACAATCTCTATATATTGGAGGAGGTCCCCCGCCATCCAATACCAGTGGGTATTGAAGGAGGTCCTAGTAAGCTTGACCCAAGTCCTTGCAGGATCTATACACTGAACAAGGCAAGAACCTTACCAAACCATTCCCTTAACCCCCGACCAGGTGGCCAACATATCTCTATATAGACCGTAGAGATATGAATGGTGTAAATCTTTTATTTTATATAGACAGTAAAATAATGTCAAGACACCACGGACTAATGATAAGGAAGTTTCACCTTTAACATAAGAAACTAGTTATTAAAGTCATTAATACAAAACCAAATAAAAAGTGCGAAAAGATTAAAAATCAAAAGTATTACACTAAATGCTTGTCTTCACCAAGTGATGTAAGAGACTTAGGCAAACATGGCCTTTGATTGTCAAGATCTCTTACTATCAATATTGGATCCCGAGACTACTACACACACTCTATGATGGATGATGGATGATGGTGGTGGATTGGGTTGTAGTGGTGGTGGAGTGTGGGTGAAGTGGGAGAGAGGTGGTTTGCCAAGGGATGCCTTTGAAGTGAACCAAGCACCTCTATTTATAGCCTGCATAGAAGCCCGGACACGGCCCCGTGTTCATTGGGCATAGCCCCGTGTCCATCCACTTTCTCTTTCTTCATTAATTGCAATTTTGCTGCATTAGCTCTACACGCCCCCGTGTCCGCTGGGCACGGCCCCGTGTGCAGAAGCGTATCTGTACTATGAAGATTTGCTTGGATTCTGTGAATCTTAGCGTTGACCATGCCCCGTGTCGAGCTGGGCACGCCCCCGTGTCGGGAATCGAAGCTTCTATAGCTTTGTCCTTTCTGCAGACATCTGGCCACGCCCCCGTGTCCGCTGGGCATGGGGCCATGGTCAGCCTTCTGTTTTCTTGTTTTTGCTTGGGAAGATGCTGTCGAGTGGTCGGGCATGCCACATTTGTTCCTTTTCTTGTATTTATATTAGATTTTGCTGCATATTTGTTCCTTTTGTTCATTTACGCTCATTTAATCCTGAAAATACAAAAGGAAGACAAAAGCACACTTTTTCCAACATTAGTACAAAAAGGGTTAGTTTTATGCCTCATTTGATGTAATTTATATGTTGCATTTTACACACATCAAATACCCCCACACTTGAATCTTTGCTTGTCCTAAAGCAAAACTCTTTATAATGTGGCTTACACTCCCAAATGGAATGGGTAGAAGAGAAGTTTTGGGCTTGTCTTGAGTGTCGGGAATCCAAGATCTTTATTAGGCTTTATTTTTATGTTATTTACAATCCTATTCGTTATGATTTATTTAGAACATTTCATAAGAGAAATTACTTATTTGGTAATAACATGCCTCTTTAAAATTCCATTTATATACAAGTTCACATACCTCACGGGAGATCACTCAACACTCGGCCGAAGATGTATTTTTGTGAAACACTCGAGACCGGCATGGAACTTACTTCTACCATATGCTTGCCAAGCAATCAATCCTCCTCCTTTTTAACTATACACCTTTGTAAATATCAAGAGGACTTGGGGAAGGGTTATGTTTGGGTTAAAGGTAGGTGGTTTTTGGTTAGTAGTTAATAAAAAAGGGCGAAAAGCGTAAAAAGCGTCGGTTGTTGTAAATTTTTTTGCTTTTGTGACTTTTATTCAAACAAATCATTTTCAAACAAAGTTTCTTTTGAGCAACTTGTTTGTTTATTGCTATACTTCATTTTTTTTATAAGGAATGTCACATGAAAACCGAGCGTTTTACTAAAATAAAGGGTTAAAAATAAAAAAGGTTTTGGTGGGTAAGGGGTGTTTGTTTTGTGGGTTTAGAAACGAAAAGGTTTAGGCTTAAAGGGGTTAACTAGGGGGATTTTGGGTAGGTGGTAAAAAAAATGAAAAATAATGGTGTAGAAAAGAAAAACGGTTAGTCCTAATGCCTCCATCATTTACTTACTTGGGTTTAAGTTGGTAAGGACCGGGAATATATTGTCCTAGCAAGTTCTAGAGTCGTAAGAAACCAAGCGGCTATTCACACAAGAAACGAAAGATGAGCATTTAATTTAAAGATGTATGCTTTTATGCTCAATAAAGGCTCAAAACTCACTTTTTGTGGGAATGAGTTTTTAATGTGATCAAGTATATATAATCAAATTTTAACTAGATTTGTCATGTCGTTTCATAATTTTCTTATGTTGGTTCTTTTTATCACGACGCTATCGGTTGTAAATTTGTAAAAAATATAACCTTTTTAGAACTTGTTATTCCCAATTTAAACCAAGACAAGTAAAAAAAAATGATAAGTTTTTGAAAAAATTTGGGGTGATTAGCGGTTCCAATAGAGTTTTGTGTAAGGCTTGTTATTAGGACTTGCAAAATTCAAGGTTTTAGCATCCCCCACACTTAAATTACACATTGTCCTCAATGTGTCCCAAAAATAAGTTTTTAGGTTGATTGAATGTGTAAAAAAGGTGTTTAAAAATGAAATTTTATGTTACTGGGCGTCTGGACACGGGCCCGTGTTGGATGAGCACGGCCCCGTGGTTAGATTGCCAGTAACGAAAACTTACAGAAGGCGGACACAGGGGCGTGCCTGGTGAACACGACCTCGTGTTAGGCATAAATTAAACAAACAGCAGGTACTGGGCGGTGGACACGGGGGCGTGCCGGCTTGGCACGGCCCCGTGTGGACAATCTGCAATCTCCGAAAACAGGTTTCGGCTTTTGGTTCTGGCTCCCAGGCTTATGTAACACTAATATTTAGTGCTCCCAAGTCTCCTAAGTACCTGTTTTACTTAAAAATACCACACCACACCAAATAACAAACATCCTACTTTACCATAGTTTCAACATCCACAACACAAACTAAAAAAAAAATGCAGAAGAGTAAAAGAGTTACGGAAAGTAAATTGTTCAACAAGTGGCACGCAGGCCATTAAACTGTTTGTGAGAGATAAAGGGTTAACCTGTTACGACCTCCAACCATGTTACATCACCTCCAACGCCTTCATCTCAATCCATGTCGTCATCCTCGTCATCATCCCCTCCTTGGCCCGCCATGTACTCCCTGATGTTGCTGATGTCATCCTGCATGTCGGAGATGTTCCTTTCTATAACTCCGACCCGGGTGTATGTGTTCCTTACCATATTGTAGGTGTTCCAGGTGCACATGAGATTTTCCAGCAACAAATCATGTAAACTTTGGAAGTTAGGAAAACCACCTCCTTGAGAGGAGGATTGGCCCGGATCACCATGATGCTGATAGTGGTACTGGGGAGGAGGACGGATATGTGGAGCATGAAGGACGAGAGCTTCTTGAGGGTTCCACACATGCCCTTGAACTGTCTGAAATCTAACCGTCCCGTCATCTACTTCGTTGATTAAGTTCATGGAGCGACATATGACAAGGTCCACCTTTCCCGACCATGGCCCCTTTTTAAAGGACCGTGGCATCCTTTGCACAAAATGCTTGAAGAGGCGGTAAACCCATCCTCCGAAGAAGATAGGGGTCGGGGTATTGGCTAGCTGGTTATACTCATTCACGGAGTGGAGCCTGGTGCAGAGAGCTGCTCTTAGTGGACCGGTAACAAGGTTGTTGAAGCGTTCTATTTGGCCTAGTGCTTCTAGAGTATCCAAGCAAACTTGTCGGGGGTTTTCTTCAGGCCTCGTCTTGAGAACCTCAAACCATGCTTGAGCAGCCCACTCATTCGGGTTGAACCTAGTAAACTTCTTGGCCATCTTGACATTGTTGAAAGTGGAAAAAACGTGGAAATCTGCAGAAAATTCCGGTGGAACCAGAGAGTTTGCGGGGAAACGGGGCGTGTTGAAATGAAGAAATGAAGGAAAAAGGGGTTTTATCCCCGACAGTTGCGCGAACACGGCCCCGTGGGCGGGCAAAAATTTTTTTTTTTTTTTAGCTCGTGTGAGTGCCCTGTTTCCCGAAGCTTGGTTCTTAGAAATCTTACCGATTTAGATGCTTTCCCGATGTTCGTAACTTACAAGATATGATGTTGATGCTTAAACCTTCGTTTTATTCTTCGGCTGCTTGTAGCGAGATTTCTTCCTCTTCATCCTCAATAAATCCTTGATAAAGCTTTAGCCGTTGGCTATTGACTTTGAATGTGATTCCATTTCGAGATTTAATTTCAATTGCACCGTGTGGAAAAATGTGGGTGATGGAAAAAGGTCCCGACCACCTAGACTTTAATTTACCAGGGAATAATCGAATTCATGAATTAAATAATAGAATTTGATCTCCTACCCGAAATTCATTTGGTTTAATGTGTTTATCATTCAAATTTTTCATTCTTTCCTTATAAATTTCAGAGTTAGAGTATGCGTGATTCCTTAATTCGTCTAATTCATTTAATTGACAAAATTGATTTTTACCGGCCATTTCTAAGTCTAAGTTTACGTTTTTAATTGCCCAGTAGGCTTTATGTGCTATTTCTACCGGCAAATGACAACTTTTTCCATAGACAAGCTTATATGGGGTTGTACCTATTGTTGTTTTATATGCAGTTCGAAAAGCCCATAAAGCGTCATCTAATTTATCAGCCCATTCCTTTTTATTTAATCCTACGGTTTTTTCAAGTATTCTTTTTAAGCCTCGATTAGTAACTTCGGCTTGTCCGTTTGTTTGAGGGTGATATGCTGTTGAGACCCGGTGATAGACCCCATATCTTGTAAAAAAAAATTCAAGTTGATGGTTACAAAAATGGGTGCCTCTATCACTTATTAATGCTTTTGGAGTTCCAAAATGAGAGAGTAATCGTTTTTTGAAATCTTACCACAACCTTTCCATCGTTTGTTGGAAGTGCTTCGGCCTCAGCCCATTTAGACAAGTAATCTACTGCCACAAGTATATATTTGTTTCCTTTTAACGATGGGAAAGGTCCCATAAAGTCGAGTCCCCACACATCAAAAATTCCACAAACAAGAATGCCATTTTGTGGCATTTCGTTTTTGGAAGAAATATTACCTGATCTTTGGCAAGCGTCACATGTCTTGATAAGACTTTGGGCGTCTTTGTAAATGGTTGGCCAATAAAATCCTGAATCAAATACCTTTCGTGCGGTACTAGCGGCACCATGATGTCCTCCGTATGGACTTTCATGACAATGGCGGAGAATTCTCATTGCTTCACTACCATGTACGCATCGACGGATGAGTTGGTCGGCACACATTTTGAAAAGATAAGGATCTTCCCAAAAATAATGCTTTACATCGGTAAAGAATTTTTTTCTTTGATGATGTGACCATCCTCTTGCGACTATACTGCTAGCTAAGTAGTTAGCATAGTCGGCGTACTATGGCTCTTCTCGGTATTCCACCATTTCTAGGGATTCCGTTGGGAATTTTTCATGGATTTGCTTATCCCTAGTTGTCTCCAAAGTTGGGTCTTCCAAGCGGGAAAGATGATCTGCAGAGGTGTTTTCTGCTCCCCTTTTGTCTTTTATTTCAATGTCGAATTCTTGGAGGAGTAGAATCCATCTGATTAAACTCGGTTTAGCATCCTGTTTCTTAAAGAGATATCGAATGGCTGCATGGTTTGTATAAACTATCGTTTTAGAAAGAACAAGATAAGAATGACATTTATCAAAAGCAAATACCACAGCTAGTAATTCTTTTTCTGTAGTTGTGTAATTTTCTTGTGCATCATTAAGTGTTTTACTAGCGTAATAAATTGGGTGAAAATGCTTATTTTTTGTTGTCCAAAGACAACTCCAACTGCAAAGTCACTTGCATCACACATGATTTCGAAGGGTAAATTCCAATCAGGTGCTATCATGATAGGTGCATTGACTAGCATTTCTTTTAGTGTTAGAAATGCTTGGTTGCAATCCTTGTCAAAGATGAAAGGGGCATCTTTTTCAAGTAATTTTGTTAGAGGCCTTGAGATTTTTGAAAAGTTTTTGATAAATCGTCTATAAAATCTGGCATGCCCAAGGAAACTTCTGATAGCTCTAACGGATGATGGGGGTGGTAATCGAGAAATAGTGTCTATTTTTGCTCGATCAACCTCCATTCCTTCGCTCGAGATTTTGTGATCGAGTATTATTCCCTCCGTTACCATGAAATGACATTTTTCCCAGTTAAGGGCGAGGTTAGTTTCCTCACATCAAGATAGCATTCGTTCAAGGTTATCGAGGCATTGGTCGTATAAATCTCCAAAGATAGAAAAGTCGTCCATGAAGACTTCCATTGTCTTTTCTATCATGTCATGGAAGATGGCCACCATGCAACGTTGAAAGGTTGCGGGGGAATTACATAGGCCAAAAGGCATGCGTCGATAAGCAAAAGTTCCATAGGGACACGTGAATGTTGTCTTTTCTTGGTCTTCGGGTGCTATCGGTATTTGAAAGTAACCTGAAAAACCATCTAAGAAACAATAAAATTTGTGACCGGATAATCTTTCTAACATTTGATCAATAAAAGGCAAAGGAAAGTGATCTTTCCTTGTTGCTTCATTTAATCAACGATAATCTATACATACTCTCCATCCTGTGACGGTTCTTGTTGGTATTAATTCATTTTTCTCGTTAATTATTACCGTCATACCTCCTTTCTTAGGGACTACTTGGACGGAACTTTCCCAAGGACTATCGGAGATTGGGTAAATGAGTCCGACATCAAGTAATTTGATGACTTCGTTTTTGACCACTTCTTGGACGTTTGGATTTACTCTATGTTGTGGTTGTATTACCGATTTATAGTCACCAGTCATTAAAATTTTGTGCGTGCACATGGAAGGACTTATTCCTTTAATATCTACAAGCTTCCAAGCGATCGCGTTTTTGTGTTTTTTCAAAAGTGTGACTAATTTTTCTTTTTCTAAACTAGTTAATATAATTACTGGTAATCTGCCATCTTTGTCGAGAAAAGCATATTCTAAACCTTTTGGAAGTTCTTTGAGCTCAAGAGGTTGGTCTTTAGGAGACTCCTTATTTGGTTGCTCATTTTGGTCAAGAGCCAAAAAGGTTTGTTCTATGGCAACCTCTTCTTCAACAAAGTGGTCGATTTCTTCTCTTGTATCGGGTGGTTCATCTTCATCTTCAATAAGGGGGTCATTATTGCCGAATGGATATTTCATTGAACGCTCAAGATCGACACTTTTTCTGAATGCCCCTAATTGAGTGGGTAGATTTTTATACTTCCGATTTTTCAAAGCTTCGTGGGTCTTTACAAAAGGTCGTCCCAACACTAGTGGAGCGTCATCAAGGATGACGAAGTCGGTTGGGATTACCATTTGATTGGTTTGGACCAACACATCTTCAACTATCCCTATTGATTTTACCGTGTTCCGATTAGATAGAAAAATGGCTATTTGAAGTGGAGAAAAATCACTAATACTTAATTTTTCAAAAACGTAGTTTGGCATTATATTAACACAAAGATCTTTATCAATTGTAATATTACTAATAAACGAATTTTGAAAGAAATATGGAACCGGTGTGATGTTAATTTCAAATGGATCTTCTTTTATTAGTGTAGTTTGATCATTTGTTAACTTAATGCTTACCGTTTCGTCAATTTTAGTGTTAGTGTTTAACTCTTTTAAAATCTTAGCATGAGTGGGTACTAAACAATGATTTTCGAAGGAAGGTGACAAGAGATTAATTTCTTTAAAATTAGACTCTTCTTGGATTTTAACGATGTCGGACTCACCTTTTTCGTTGTTTAACTCATGTGTCGACTTTTCACTTACTTGTTCTTCCATTTTTACCTTTTAAACTATCTCTTCTTTATTATAAGTTAATTCCTCCCTTGCACGGGATTCCTCTTCTCTTGCGCGGGCTTCTTTTATGTAGCGCTCTATAGTTTTAAGGTGTTCTATTATCTTATCGGCTATGGGTGTGATAGAATAAGGATCTTCAAAGCTTGAATTCGGAAGTTCGATCCTTGGTTCCTCATGATACTCATATGAGGTAGATGGTTCACACCATTGTTCCTCATTGTAAGTATATGATGGATAAGGGTCGTAACTTTGTTCTTCATAATACTCATATGAGGTGGGTTGTTCACGCCATGGTTCCTCATAGTAAGCATATGAAGGTGGAGTCTCATATCTTGGTTCCTCAAAGTATGAGTATGAAGGTTCATACCTTGGCTCATCAAAATACGAGTATGAGGGAGAAGGTTTATACCTTGGGTGTTCATAGGATGTATATGAAGTGGATGGCTCGTACCTGGGCTCCTCATAGTAGTTGTATGAAGGGGATGGTTTAAAGAGGTCACAATATTGTACCGAGTGAGGGTTACCACAAATGGTGCAATAGTCTTCCCTATAATCATCCTCCTCATAGTGGTAGTTGTAATCTCCTGAGTATTGATCCATAAGAATCACTCAGCAGACCACAACAGAGTCTCGGGACCAGAAAACAAAAATAAAACGGAAACAGAGGCTGGACACGGCCCCGTGTTCAGTGAGCACGGCCCCGTGTTTAGGTTCTGTATCTGGGCGTTTTAATAAAAGTGACTGGTTTTGTGCAGCACGGGGGCGTGTTCAGCGAACACGACTGTGACAACTGTGCTCTGTAATCGATGTACAATGTAAAACAATGTTAACTATCAATAAAACAACGTGTTTTGCTGTTATTATATGTGTAATTGTGTTTGATGATTTTACGATTCAATTCGATTCCGATTTCAAGCTTTAAATCGCTTTCTGGAAAGTTAAACACAAACTGGTGCGTAAACGCAGTCATTTTAACGCGACAAACACTCCGGAATAGTTACATAGGCTTAACATACCTTAAATAACCTTTACATAACTTAGAAATAAGTTTTGGATGGTTTGGTGTGTTGAATTCAAGTTTGTTCGATCGCATGGACTATTTGTGTCAAACTGCAAAACTATACCGATTCGTATAGTATCGAACAGTCTGGAACTTGATCATAAGCTAAACATACCATAAATAACCTAAACAAAGCTTAGAAATAAGCTTTAAGTGGTTCGATGTGCGAAAATATGCTTATTTGATCTTACAGGGACTAAAAGTGTCAAAAACGGCGTAAGTTTGCATTTTCGCGCATATCTTACGTTCTGACCACATCTGGACATTAAAAATTTTTGTACACACTAAAATATTTTTATTTTAGTGATCGGCATGCAAAAAATTCCATTCGTCGCTTAATTTGGATCGTTTTCGCGTCCGTTTGAGTTTCGTCGTAATTTGACGAATAACGCGACCGTACGACCAAACGAGCCGACATCCGAGAGTTTTCCGAGCATATTTTGAGTCCTATAAAATATAATGACCTGGTAGAGCCTTGAAAATGGCTTAACGGGTGTCAAAAGTGCTTGAATTGGGCTCAAATATGTGCAGGGGCCTATGCTATCAAAATTGAAACTGTTTGCTGATCTGCAAGTTTAGGCCGGCCGCGTAAGACCTGTCTGAATCTTACGCGGGCCGCCTAAAACTACCTAGCACCAGAAAATCAGTTTTTAGCATTCTGTTGCAACTTCAGGGGCTGTTATGGTAATTTCTTTAGAAAATCAGTTTTTAACACCTCTCCAAGGCTTTGAACCTGCTTATAACACTTGTATGGCCATGATTTTTGCTTGGTGACCACATAAACAAGTGTCATGATCTTGTAAGTTTGCAACAAGTATAAATAGGCATGCCCTCATTCCATTTTCCTCACATTTGATCTGAGATTTCTCTAAGTTGATGTGATTATTCACATCATACCTGAGAATACTTGGAATCAAATCTCTTTGGACCCTTTGTAAGTCCTCTTTCATTCTTTTATGCGTTTTTAGCATTAAAGTCAAACTATGTTTGACTTTCTGCATTGACCAATCTATGGTCAACACGAAGTTCGTTTGAACTTCGCAACGTGATCGTAATCACGATGGTTATGGTCCTTAGTGACTATACCTACTGATTACCACGTTGACTAGGCGTAGTGACGAGTCGTAGTTTCGGTCAAAATACGCATTTAAGCGTATTTTGCAACCAAACTACTCTTGGTATCAAAACACTTTGTTTTGATATCAAAAACCTATTTTCTAACTTAGCTAAGCATGTTTTAACATGCTTAGCTCGTCACTCTTAGTTTAGTGCTTGTTTAGAGTCGTAAGTCAAGCGGTCTAAACCACCGCTTAGATTTTCGAACTCGACGCGTTTGGTCGATCATTAGGATTCGACCAAGCATGATTAGTGACCATAGTTTCATAGGGGATAACCTTCCGAGGTTATACCTTATGGTCACGTAGTTTAAGTAGTTGTATAATAGGTAGTTTATATGCCTTAGGTAATTTACCAAAATGCCCTTTTCATGCATAATTGAATTTTAAGCATATGTAACCTAAAATTTTGTCACATAACTAATTATGCAACATAATTAAACATGTTTAGGCATATAATACTTGTAATAGGACTAGTTAGACGTCTCGAACGCGCTTTTGCGCGAACGACGCGTTAAAGTAGCATAAGCTACCTTAATGGGTCGTAACAGGTCGAAAGCACTTAGGTTAGGTTCCGATTTAGAATGTAGGCTTTGTTAAACCATATCACATGAGTTCCAACACTCATTTGGTTTACAAGACCTCGTTCTATCCGATCTTCCGATTTAGGTGTCGATTATTTACTAGTGATCCGATTACTAGGTACTACTTGAAATTCCTTGGTTTGCCTGAGCTTCGCTAAGTTCTTTAGATCAAGGATACCCTTCTATTCAAAGTGAGTACATAGTTCCCCTATTTTACTATTTTCAATTGTTTTGGGGTGATTCATATGTATTAAACAATTTCGAGGTTTAAACGATGGTTTCAAAAACGATTTAAATGGTTTATATTAAACTAATAACGATTTCGATAATGTGAACGAACTTGTTGGTTGTAGTTACATAACGAATGATTTGGCCGAACCGACCGGTACAAGGTTATGGTACCATAGGATCTGACAAATCCCGTTATCAGACTACACCCATGGTTATATGTGGGGGTTACGTAGGTAACGACCGAATCTGTGATTGTTAACTTACCCTTTGGTGGTTTGTTAATGCGAGAAATGAGATAGTCGAGTCACGAAGGTTTGAATGTTATTAGCGAGATGACCATAAGTAGTTTCACAATTAAAACGAATACGATTTTGGGACGAGTTAAACGATTTGATACGACGTAAACGAGATAAACAAATTGGATAAACGATTGGTTTTGGGTAGTGAATAGATAATGGGACGTGTGTAGTATGGTAAAAGCATGGTAGATATGCCGTTGGTACATCTTATATATAAGTGCTTTTATCATTGTTTAGTTCACTTGGGAAACGATTTTCGAAACGATGTCACACAACGAGGTTTTCTAAAGGATATAAACCATACGAGTTTATTAACGAGTTTTTACGAGATGTTTTACGAATTGGTTTACTAAAACAAATGTTTTTTGGGTTAAGAATCATGGCTACGAGATTTTATAAACTATAACCAATTTGATTTGAGTTTGTTAATTATGTTGCAATACACTTTTCAAAATGAAGTTTGTACTTTCGACTCTTGTAGTCTAATAAGGTACTGCAACATATAAACAAGCCATGAATCCAATACTCTCCTAAAACCTATGTGCTCACCAGCATTTCTTTGCTGACTTTGTTTTTACATATGTTTCAGGTGGAGTTGCGTGATATCGATTGCTAGGTTGCATGAGTCACATAGGATCTGGACGAGGCCTTAGTGACTTAATAACGATAATAGACGATGTTTAATTTGTTTGTTTGGTTTTAAAGACAATGTACATTACTTAATAAATCAATAAAATGAAACTTTTAATTACCATGGTTGTGAAACGATGATTCTGTTACAACACTCCCTGACGTTTCCGCCACGGTTTGTTGTTTTACGTGGTCGGGGTGTGACAGAAGAGTTGGTATCAGAGCCAATGGTTATAGGGAATTAGGTTATTAGTAATGCTTTGACCTAGACTATAACTTTCTAGGACCCTAACACAAGTTTACTTGTGTTTAGATTTTAAAACAAAACCGTCACCTACCCTTAGGTGATAACCACAACGAGAACACAAATTTCGAATCTGCTTCGAAAATTAATCATCCGTTCTAGGATGATTGATTACTAGGTTTTGAACCCTTCCAGTTTGACTCATATTTGGCTTAGTGCCTTCTGAGTTTTCCAAAATCTCATCAAAGTTTGGGTCTAATTAATGAGAACACGTGCAAACGGGAAGAGTGAATGCCTGTACCCTGAATTTTCTGTCTAAGGCTAGAGTGTTCGTACAAATCCGCAATATCAGACCAGTCACTCTTACCTGGGAACTCTTGGGGTGAGTGTTCACTTATAGGCGAGCATGTCTTCGGCGATACATTATTATGACCCATTTACTTTTATTAGTCACTCCGTGTCGTTTGTTTGTTCGAGGTAACAAACGAATTGTCACGCCCCGACCACGTAAAACAACAAAGCGTGGCGGAAACATCAGGGAGTGTTGTAACAGAATTATCGTTTCATAACCATGGATACAAAAAGTGTTTCGTTTTATTGATAATATTAAACATTAACATTGTCTTAACATAGAACAAACAAGTTTTATATCGTCTATCATAGTTATATGTCACTAAGGCCTCGTCCAGATCCTATGAGACGCATGCATCCTAGAACGTCAATCAAGCAACAACACCTGAAACATATGTAAAAACAAAGTCAGCAAAGAAATGCTGGCGAGTACATAGGTTTTATAAGAGTATCAGAATCATGGCTTGTTTACTTATATTGCAATACCTCGAAAACCTTGTTTTTAAAAGTGTATAATATTGCAACATGATTAACCAACTCAAATCAAGATGGTTATAATTTATAAAATTTCGTAGCCATGATTCTTAACCCAAATGCTTTTTGTTTTAGAATACCATCTTGTAAAACATCTCGTATAAACTCGTTAATAAAACTCGTATATTGTTTCGAAAACATCGTTGAGTGACATCATTTCAATATCGTTTACCCAAGTGAACTAAATAACGCCACGGTATGTAATATGTTGAAAACACTTATATATAAGAAGTACCAGCGGTGTATCTACCATGTTTTCACCATATTACCCCCGTCCCGTTATCTAATCACTAGCCAAAAACCAATCGTTTACCCAAATCGTTTAACATTGTCTCCAAATCGTTTCCAAATCGTTTACTCGTTTAAATCGTTTAGATCAACATCGTTTTAATTGTGAAAAACTTATATATGGTCGTCTCGTTAATAACATTCAAACCTTTGTGACTCGTTCATCGTTCAGCTCGTTCTTGTATTAACAAACCTCCAAAGGGTAAGTTAACAATCATCAGATTCAGTCGTTACCCACAACACCCACACATAACCATGGGTATAGTGCAATAACGGGATTTGTTGTCATATCCTATGGTACCATAACCTAATACTGGTCGGCTTGATCAATGCTAATGAATGTCATTCGTTATGTAACTACAACCAATAAGTTCATTCACATTATCGAAATCGTTATTAGTTTAGTATAAATCGTTCTATTCGTTTTTGAAATCATTGTTTAAACCTTGAAAACATTTTGTACATATGAATCACCCCAAAACAATTGAAAACAGTAAAATAGGGGAACTATGTACTCACATGTAGTGCAAGGTATCTTCAATCAATAGTACTTCAACAAACTCGAGTAAACCAGAGAAATCATGTAGCACCTAGTAATCGAATCACTAGTCAAACAATAGACGCCTAAATCGGAAGATCGGACAGAATGAGGTCTTGTAAACCAAATGAGTGTTGGAACTCATGTGATATGGTTTAACAAAGCCTACATCCTAAATGAAACCAAACCTAAGTGCTTTCGACCCATCGCGACCCACTAAGGTAGCTTACGCTACTTTAACGCGTCGTGCGCGCAAAGCGCGTTCGAGACGTCTAACTAGTCCTATGACAAGTATTATATGCCATTACATGTTTAATCATGTTGTATAATCAGTTATGTGACAAAATTTTAGGTAACATAAGCTTAATTACCAATTATACATGAAAAGGGTATTTTGGTAATTTACCTAAGGCATATAAACTACTTATCATACAACTACGTAAACTAGGTGACCATAAGGTATAACCTCGGAAGGTTATTCCCTATGCTACTATGGTCACTAAACATGTTTGGTCGGATCCTAATGATCGACCAAACGGGTCGTGTTCGAAAGTCTAAGCGGTTGTTTAGATCGCTTACCTTTACGACCCTAGACAAGCACAAAACTAAAAGTGACGAGCTAAGCATGTTAAAACATGCTTAACTAAGTTAGAAAACAATTTTGGTATCAAAACAAACGGTTTTGATACCTAAGAGTAGGTTGGTTACAAAATACGCAAGAATACGCATTTTGGCCGAAACTACGACTCGTCACAGAGCCTTGATAACGTGGTAATCAGTAGGTATAGTCACTAGGGACTATAACCATCGTGGTTACGCTCACGTTATGAAGTTCAAACGAACTTCACATTGACCATAAACTGGTCAATGCAGAAAGTCAAACGCAGTTTGACTTTAACGCTAAAACGAATGAAAAGAACGAAAGAACACTTACAGAAGGTCCCCGCAAGAATTGATTCCGATTTTCTCTCAGGCAGGAAGCATATACTTCCACTTAGAGAGTAGAAATCAGATTTCAAATTGTGGGTTTTGAAGTGAAATGGATAGGGTATATATAGGATTTCTAGAACCGTTAAGATCGTTCCTCGAAAACTGAGCTTTGATCTGGACCTTACATGTGTGCCCATGGTTTTCTAAAACCATTGGAGCCCCTAATATGGACTATGTTCATTGAATACCAGCCCATGTTTTTGCAAAACCATGGGTGAAAACCATCAACACTTCAAAATGGACTAGGTTCATTGAATCTGCCAGAAATTTCAAAAATGGTCCCTGCACTTGTAAAACTTGATTTTTTGGCACTTTTAAGCGTCGTTAACCCCATTTCAAGGCTCTAAAATAAAGTTAAAGTATAGGGAACTTAAAATATGCTCAAAAACATCTCGGATGTCGGTTCGTTTGGTCGTACGGTTGCGTTATTCGCTTAATTACGATGGAAGTCGTAACGAACGCAAAAACGATCCAAATTAAGCGACGAATGGAATTTTATCATGCCAAACACTAAAATAAAATATTTTAATGCTTACACAAATTTTTGGGTGTTCAGATGTATTCAGAATGTAAGTTATGCGCGAAAATGCAAACTTATGCACTTTTTGACGCTTTTAGTCCCTAAATGAGCATAAAGTTTATTTTAGCATACCGAACCCCTAAAAGCCTATTTCTAAGCTATGTAATGGTTATTTAGGGTATGTTTAACTTATGATCAAGTTCCGGAATGTTCGTTACTATACAAATCGGCATAGTTTCGCAGTTTGACACAAATAGTCCCTGCGATCAAACAAAGTTGATTTCGACACACCAAACCATTCAAAACTTATTTCTAAGTTATGTGGAGGTTATTTAAGGTATGTTAAGCCTATTTCACTATTACGGAGTGTTTTTCGTGTTATACTGACTGCGTTTAAGCACCAGTTTGCGTATAACCTTCCAGAAAGCGATTTAGAGCTTGAAATTGGAATCGAATCAAATTGTAAAATCACTAAACACAATTACACATATAATAACACCAAAACACATATAATAACACCAAAGCACATTGTTTTATTAAAAATCATCATTGTTTTACAACGTACATCGATTACCGAACACAGTTGTCACAGTCTCCCCTACTTCAGGAAATTTCATCCCAAAATTTTAACTAGAGGAAGTTTGTGAAAACAAATGAGGATATTTCGTCTTCATCTGGTCCTCTCGTTCCCAAGTAAACTCTGGGCCACGTTTGGATTCCCAGCGAACTTTAACTAAATGAATCTGTTTGTTCTTCAACTGTTTGTATGTACGTTCCACTATCTCCACAGGTTTCTCGACAAAGTGCATCATTTCATCGATTCGAATCTCGTCGAGAGGAATGTGTAGATCAGCGTCAACTAAACATTTTCGTAGATTGGACACGTGAAAAGTCGGGTGAATATTTCCAAGCTCTGGAGGTAGCTCTAGACGATAGGCAACCTTTCCAATTCTTTCCACAATCTTAAATGGTCCACATATCGAGGTGCAAGTTTTCCTTTCTTTCCAAATCTCACGACTCCCTTCCAAGGTGAAACCTTGAGTAGGACACGATCTCCGACTTGAAATTCTAAGGGCTTGCGTCCCAAATCCGCATATCTCTTTTGACGGTTTCGAGCTGTCACAAGATTATCGCGGATTTTCTTGATTTTGTCAGTTGTTTCCAGAACGAGCTCAGGTCCAGTAAGCTGAGCTTTACCGGTCTCGTTCCAACAGACAGGTGAACGACATTTTCGACCGTAGAGAGCTTTGAATGGTGCCATATTAATGCTAGTATGATAAATATTGTTGTAAGAGAACTCGATCAGCGGTAGATGAGAATCCCAATTACCACCAAAGTCTATCACGCATGCTCTAAGCATATCCTCCAAAGTTCGAATCGTTCTCTTTGATTGGCCATCTGTTTGGGGATGATAAGCAGTGCTTAGATTCAGTTGGGTTCCCAAGGCAGATTGCATGGCCTTCCAGAAATGAGATGAAAATCGAGCATCACGATCGGAAATGATATCTAAAGGAACACCATGTCGTGATACAATCTCGTCTACATAGATCTTGGCAAGCTTTTCAGCAGAGAAATCCTCGCGGATTGGAATGAAATGAGTTGATTTCATTAGTCGATCGACAATAACCTAGATAGCATCATGACCTTTATACGTACGCGGTAACTTAGTGATGAGATCCATCACAATGTTCTCCCACTTCCAAACCGGTATCTTTGGTTGTACAAGCAAGCCAGAAGGTCGTTGATGTTCGGCTTTGACTTTGAGACAAGTTAGGCATTTCAATACATATAAGGCAACATCCTTCTTCATACCAGGCCACCAGCACCGAGTACGAAGATCCTTGTACATTTTATCAGCACCAGGAAGGATAGAATATCGAGACTTATGAGATTCGTCCTTTACCAAGGTGCGAAGATCGTCTTGTTTCGGAATCCACAATCGATCCTTAAAATAGAGCAAACCATCGTCTTTCGCTTTGAGCATAAGCTCAAGTTGACTTGGTAATTCCGTACCCATCAAATTTTGTGAAACACAAAATTGTTGAGCTTGAAGGACACGAGATTGAAGATCAGCTAGAGTTCGAACAGAATGAAGCTTGACTCGTTCTTTTCGACTAAGCGCATCAGCTACGACATTCTCCTTACCAGGATGGTAGCGAATCTATCAATCATAGTCGTTCAAGAGTTCAACCCAACGTCGTTGCCTCATATTCAGCTCTTTCTGATTAAGAATATGCTGGAGACTTTTGTGGTCTTTGAAAACCACATTCTTTGTTCCATAGAGGTAGTGTCTCCAGATTTTAAGCGCGAAAACCACAGCTCCTAACTCAAGATCATGAGTCATGTAGTTCTTCTCGTGAATTTTCAGCTGTCTAGATGCATATGCAATAACCTTACCTCATTGCATAAGGACGCAACCAAGGCCTAAGTTGGACGCATCGCAATAGACAACGAAATCATCGCTTCCTTCGGGCAGAGATAGAACAGGAGCATTACATAACTTCTGCTTCAGCGTTTGGAATGCTCCTTCTTGCTTGGGTCCCCACTCGAAAGGCTTATTCTTCTGAGTCAAAGAAGTGAGTGGAACCGCAATCTTCGAGAAATTTGAAATGAATCGACGATAATAACCAGCAAGACCAAGAAAAGATCGAATCTCTGTAGGCGTCATCGGTGTATTCCAGTCCTTAATAGCAGCAATCTTGGATGGATCCACATGAATACCCTGCTCATTGACTATATGACCCAAGAATTGAACTTCTTTAAGCCAGAATTCACACTTGGATAATTTAGCAAAAAGTTGTTCCTTCTTCAGGAGTTCCAATGTTAAGCGAAGGTGTTGCTCGTGCTCGGCTCGAGATTTTGAATAAATGAGAATATCGTCGATGAACACAATAATGAACTTGTCCAAATAAGGTTTGCATACCCTATTCATTAAGTCCATAAAGATAGCTGGAGCATTCGTCAAACCAAAAGGCATGACAGTGAACTCGTAATGCCCATATCTTGTGCGGAAAGCAGTTTTGGGAATATCTTCTTCAAGAACACGAAGTTGATGATACCCAGAACGTAGATCGATCTTGGAAAAGCATGAAGCACCCTGCAGCTGGTCGAAAAGATCATCAATTCGAGGTAGGGGATATCGATTTTTGATGGTGAGCGTATTAAGCTCACGATAATCGATACACATTCGAAAAGATCTGTCACACCCCGACCACGTAGAACATACAAAACGTGGTGGAAACGTCGGGGAGTGTTGTAACAGAATTAATTGTTTCAAATCCATGGCAATTGAAGTTTCGTTTTATTAATCTAACATGAAAGTTTACATTGTTTTAAACAAGAACCAAAGAGTACATAACATAAATTAACTAGTTCTTGTCTCGTTTTAAGTCACTAAGGCACATGTCCGCCTAAGTATGTCTTGATAAATCCTATGCATCATCTCCTGAAAACACATGTGAAAATAGGTACGTCAGCATAAAAATGCCTGTGAGATATATAGGTTTTGAGAAAATAGGATTCATGACTTATGTTTGAGTAAATGTTTAGTCATGAACCTTGTAATTTGCTTTGTCTTGTAAACCATTTGAAAAACGATAAGGTCAGATGATATGTATAAATAAGAGAATAATGTATGGTTAAATGAATAACCATGTAAGATGAGTTTGTATAAGATAAGTTGTTTGTAAATCAATGTCTTGTGAAAAGTATGTTATTTGTATAAAATGTTATATGTCTCAAACTGAAATGATTCAAACAACGCTATGATATGTAATACCATACAAACACTTATATATAGGAAGTACCAGCGGCGTATCCACCATGCTTGTATCATATTACACACGCCTCGTTACTAAATCACTTACTCAAACCAAACTACCAAAGTAAAATGTTCATGTCTAATGTAAATCATGTGATGTGTATCCAAAATGTAAGCATGTGATGAATAACAAATGTACTAAGTATGCAACAAAAGACATACATAGCATAATATGTAATGTATAACAATGTACTAAGTACGCACACAATGGGCATACATAGCATGTAATGTAAGGCAATGTACTAAGTACGCACACAATGGGCATACATAGCATGTAATGTAAGGCAATGTACTAAGTACGCACACAATGGGTATACATAGCATGTAATGTAAGGCAATGTACTAAGTACGCACACAATGGGCACACATAGCATAAAATGTAATGTAAAACAATGTACTAAGTACGCACACAATAGGCATACATAGTATGTAATGTAAGGCAATGTACTAAGTACGCACACAATGGGCACACATAGCATAAAATGTAATGGAAAACAATGTACTAAGTACGCACACAATAGGCATACATAGTATGTAATGTAAGGCAATGTACTAAGTACGCACACAATGGGCACACATAGCATAAAATGTAATGTAAAACAATGTACTAAGTACGCACACAATAGGCATACATAGTATGTAATGTAAGGCAATGTACTAAGTACGCACACCATGGGCATACATAGCATAAGATGTAAGGAAATCATGTACTATAAATGTACTAATGAACATAGCAGGTATATGATGTGAAAGCATGAAAGTAACAAGTAGGCACATGTGTTTCACCCCAAAATGTTTAGAAAACAGTAAAAGAGGGGTCTATGTACTCACTTGAGATTGCTTAGTAGTCCTTGAGTAACAACCAAACAATGCTAGAGATCACGGATATCAAACGACACCTAATATAGGTAACTATGTTAATAAACCGGACCTAAATCGGGGGATTTAGATAGAATGGGGGTTCGTAAACCAAACGAGTATAGAGACTCGTGTCATATGGTTTAACAAAGCCTTCATACTAAATGAAACCTAACCTAAGTGCTTACGACCCATTACGACCCGTTTAGGTAGCTTATGCTACTTTGACACGTCGTTCGCGTGAAACGCGTTCGGACCGCCTAACTAGCCCTATGACAAGTGTTATATGCCTAAACATGTTACATAATCAGTTATGTGACAAAAGTTTAGGTTACATATGCTTAATTACCAATTATACATGAAAAGGGTATTCTGGTAATTTACCTAAGGCATATAAACTACCTATCATACAACTACTCAAACGATGTGACCATAGGGTATAACCTCAGAAGGTTATTCCCTATATGCTATGGTCCTAAAGTATTTGGTCGGATCCTAATGATCGACCAAAATGGGTCGGGTTCGAAGGTATAAGCGATTTATTAGATCGCTTACCCTTACGACCCTAGACAATGTGGTAATCAGTAGGCATAGTCACAAAGGACTTCGCATCGAACATAAACTGGTCAATGTAGAAAGTCAAACAAAGTTTGACTTTCGGACTCGAAAAGCAATAAAAGAACGAAGGAACACTTACAAAGGGTCCCCGAATGCTAACCTCGATCCAAGTAGCTCAGGTATGAAACAAAGGTTTCAACTTAGAGCTTCTCAAATCAAGATTCTAGTGGGTTTTTGCAAGTGAAGGCAATGGGTATTTATAGGATTCGTAGAGCCGTTAAGATCGTTCCTCGTTAACCGTGCTTCAATCTCAACCCTCCACCTCAAAACCCTGGTTTTTGAAAACCATTAGAGCCCAAGGTATTGCCCCAAAACCATGTGCAAGGTGAAATGGACCAGATTCAAAGTTTCTGCAAGTTTTCTGCTGTCTGGGGACTGCTTGCGCACCGCAACACTCAGAGTGTTGAGGTGCGCAAGGACCTAATTTCACAGATTTACACTTTTGGTCCCTGCTAGTGTTTTGAGCTATTTCCGACATGTTTAAGGCCCGTTAACCTCATTTCAAAGCTCTAAAATGAAGTTAAAGTATAGGTAACTTAAAATGTGCTCAAAAATATCTCGGATGTCGGTTCGTTTGGCCGTACGATTGCGTTGTTCGGTTAATTACGACGGAATGCGCATAAGCGCGAAAAACGATCCAAATGACGCGACGAATGGATTTTTCTTATGCCAAACACTAAAATAAAATATTTTAGTGCTTACATAAATTTTTGGATGTCCGGATGTATTCAGAATGTAAGTTATGCGCAAAAATACAAACTTGTGCACTTTTTGACGCTTTTAGTCCCTGAATGACCCAAAAGTTTGTTTTAGCACACCGAACACCTCAAAGCCTATTTCTAAGCTATGTAAAGGATATTTATGGTATGTTTAACTTATGGTCATGTTCTGGAATGTCTGTTACAGTTCAAATTGGCATACTTTCGCAGTTTGTCAACTTTAGTCCCTGTAAGCGATTTAACTCGATTTTGCCATACCAAAGCCTTCAAAACTTATTTATAAGTTATGTAAAGGTTATTTAAGGTATGTTAAGCCTATTTCACTATTCCGGAGTGTTCGTTGCGTTAAACTGGTTATATCTACGCATCAGAGCGCGTATAACCCTCCAGAAAGCGATTTAAAGCTTGAAATCGAACAAGAGTTGATATGTGCAAACGATACACATATTTTTACAAATCCCAAGTATGAAATACAATATTTCATTGGTTTGGCATTTGTTTGATGGTTGAAGTGACACAGGTGTCACAGTCTCCCCTACTTTAGGAAATTTCGTCCCGAAATTTAATTTTAGGAGAAACTTGTGAGGACGACGGTGATGTTTTCGCTTTGAATGAACCCCTTGAACCCTAAGTAGAACTCTGGGCCATTATAGGGTTCTTAGCGAAATTGTCAATCCCTCAAAGTGAAGTCCTTGTAGCAGCAAAACATGGAGTTTCAAACTATGGATAGGAGAACGTTTCCCATGAAGACTTATCATAGGAAACTTAAATTCACGATTGGGAAGTGTAAGATAAAATGACATCGGTCAAAGTCCAAGACTTCTCCCGTATGATTACTCTTGCCACTATTGGTCTTTACACATGACAAAACTTCCTGTGGTTTCTTTGCACTGAATTCCATAATTATGTAGGCCTCCATAATTACGTAGTATCCTTGCACAGTCCGCACAGTTCATTTCATAATGCGTATGGGGAAAAATCAAACGAATAATCCAACTAACAATCTCTTGAACTAGACCACCCGAGGGCCTATTAAACACATGATATATTTAACTAGATTGTCGAACCAATCTATTTAACTTAGATCGACGTAGGATCTCTTTAACTAGACAACCAGAGGGCCTTTTTAACTATATCAACGCATGATATATTCAACTAGATTGTCGAACCAATCTCTTTAACTTAGATCAACGAATGATCTATTTAACTAAACTACCCACGGGGAATATTTAACTACATCGACGTAGGATGTCTTTAACTAGATTGTCGGACCAATCTCTTCAACTAAACTACCCAAGAGGAATATTTAACTACATCGACGTAGGATGTCTTTAACTAGATTGTCGAACCAATCTCTTCAACTATATCAACACATGTTGTCCTTAAACTTTGGAATAGTACTTTATAATCCAGGGGACTTAACTACAACGTAGAAGTCCATTAAGGATTTAAGATAGTACCTTTTTGAATATCCTACTACGAATCCCTCATATGAAGGTATGAAAGATTCTACGAGGATTTGGATAGCGAATGTCCAGTGTATACAAAAACACAAAATGCATAAAAGGAAAGACAAGATGCATAAACACATAGTCACATAACCACAAAATTGTTTATCTAGATCTTTAATTTGTAAGTTTTGTTTTGTTAATTACGTACATGCATTTAAAGCACACTAGGAATCCATTTCATGGATTTCATTTGGTACTTTAAACATTAGCAAGAATCTAACAATGAAGATAGAAAGATCTTCCAAAAATTCGATTTCGTTTTCAAGAAAACGCAATATTCGAATTAAGGTACAATAATTTGAATATACGGAAATACCCTTAGGTACCCTATTAAGAATTTATAGTGGTACTTTGGTATTCGTACAGAGTTGTAACTCGCGCCTTGTACTTCGTTTCCTTGGATGAAACGGGTACTTTGGATTTCCGTGGAAAACGCAAGTGATAATAAAATGGAAGAAATTACGGGGTAGTCTGTTCTTCAAGGAATACGGTTCCTTGATTGTCGGTATTGTAGAGGATACGTTGTTTATACATGCCATCACATTTGTACATTGCAATGTAAAATAAAAAGATTTATTTATAAACAACAACAACTATTTCATGGGCCTTGACTACAAAAGAAAATAATACATAAGGCTTGATTATCTCTAAACAACATTGTCTTCTAGTTGGTCCGATGCTCATCCTTGCGCTGGATTCGCATTAGCAATCTTTGGGCAATTTCTTCGGAAATGGCCCATCTCGCCACAGTTGAAGCAAGGTCCTGGTGGAAGACGAGCTTGAGCAGGATTTACTTGAGGTTGGTTTGGACCACCTTGGTTTGGGGTAAATCGACAAGCATTTGCCAGGTGACCGAGTCACCCACATGATGCACATAAACGACACTGTAGGTGAGCTAAGTGGTGTGCATTACATTTGTCGCATATCGGTGCAGTACCGGCATAAGGTTTCTTTGCTGGGGGTTGAGTTGGTTGGTTGCGGGTGTTTTGGTTGGGTTGAGCAGCAATCGCACGATTCTGCGAAGCCTTACGCTTCTTAGACTTCTCAGGGGATCCAGTCTGTTCATCCATGGTCTTTGATTCCTCGATTGGCTTCTTGTCACCCTTTCGAAAAAGTTTATGCTTTCTGATCTGAGATTCAGTTAGGGTAGGAGATAGCTCAATGGCCTGCCTAACCGTAGTGGGGTTACTACCAGTAACAATGTCCTGAACTGAGTCAGGGAGACCATCAATGTATTTTTCGATCGCCTTATCCAAAGGCGTAACCATGGTAGGGCACAACAGGCTCAGCTCCTCATATCAATCAGTGTATGCTCGATGTTCACCGCTGTCTTGCTTAAGATCGTCGAATTCCCTTTCCAATGCCCTGATCTCGTGATGAGGACAGAATTCCTTCATCATCAGTGCTCGGAGTTCTTCCCAAGTTTGGGCCAGTGCCACTTCGGCACCCCTATCTCTCACCACACCGTTCCACCACGTCAAAGCACGTTTCTCAAAGACACTAGATGCGAAATCTACCTTTCGCTCGTTTGGACATTGAACATGCCTGAAGGTGCTCTCTAGACTCTCGAACCATTGCAGAAGTGCAGTCGCTCCTTGAGACCCAGAAAACTTTGATGGCTTAGCCGAGTTGAACGTCTTGAAGTTGCAGAGGGCATTATTTTTTTTGAGAGCTTGGTGACATTGGGCAACGATGTTCGGAATTGCAGCAGTTATTTGCTGTGTAATGACAGCTGCCAGATCTTCAATAGATACCGGAGTTTCGCGTCTTGGAGGCATTCTAAATGGGGAAACAAGAGAGAAAACAAATGAAATGGTATTGGGTAAGAATAGGATGTTACAATTACCGACCAAAATTATGGGTGATGGTCATTTGTTTGAACCACGAAGCAAACAAACGACACACAAAGGCTGAATCAAAGCAAATAGATCCTCATAATGTATCGCGAAGACATGCTCGCCTATAAGTGGACACTCACCCCAAGAGTTCCCAGGTAAGAGTGACTGGTCCGATTATGTGGATTTGTACGAACACTCTAGCCTTAGACAGAAAACTCACGGTACAGGCATTCACTCTTCCAGTTTGCATGTGTTCACATTATTTAGGACCAAAAACTTTGACGAGATTTGAAAACTCAAAGGGGTTCAAAACCTTGTAATAGAGGGTTCAAAACCTAGTAATCAATCATCCAAGAACAGATGATTAATTTTCAAAGCGGTTTTGAAATTTATGTTCTCATTGTGGTTATCACCTAAGGATAGGTGAAGGTATCATTTTATGACTAAACGCAAGTAAACTCGAGTTAGGGTCCTAGGAAGGTTATAGACTAGGTCAAAGTATTACTAATAACCTAATTCCCTCTAACCATTGGCTCTGATACCAACTTTTCTGTCACACCCCGACCATGTAGAACATACAAAACGTGGCGGAAACGTCGGGGAGTGTTGTAACAGAATTAATTGTTTCAAATCCATGGCAATTGAAGTTTCGTTTTATTAATCTAACATGAAAGTTTACATTGTTTTAAACAAGAACCAAAGAGTACATAACATAAATTAACTAGTTCTTGTCTCGTTTTAAGTCACTAAGGCACATGTCCGCCTAAGTATGTCTTGATAAGTCCTATGCATCATCTCCTGAAAACACATGTGAAAATAGGTACGTCAGAATAAAAATGCCTGTGAGATACATAGGTTTTGAGAAAATAGGATTCATGACTTATGTTTGAGTAAATGTTTAGTCATGAACCTTGTAATTTGCTTTGTCTTGTAAACCATTTGAAAAACGATAAGATCAGATGATATGTATAAATAAGAGAATAATGTATGGTTAAATGAATAACCATGTAAGATGAGTTTGTATAAGATAAGTTGTTTGTAAATCAATGTCTTGTGAAAAGTATATTATTTGTATAAAATGTTATATGTCTCAAACTGAAATGATTCAAACAACGCTACGATATGTAATACCATACAAACACTAATATATAGGAAGTACCAGCGGCGTATCCACCATGCTTGTATCATATTACACACGCCTCGTTACTTAATCACTTACTCAAACCAAACTACCAAAGTAAAATGTTCATGGCTAATGTAAATCATGTGATGTGTATCCAAAATGTAAGCATGTGATGAATAACAAATGTACTAAGTATGCAACAAAAGACATACATAGCATAATATGTAATGTATAACAATGTACTAAGTACGCACACAATGGGCATACATAGCATGTAATGTAAGGCAATGTACTAAGTACGCACACAATGGGCATACAAAGCATGTAATGTAAGGCAATGTACTAAGTACGAACACAATGGGCACACATAGCATAAAATGTAATGTAAAACAATGTACTAAGTACGCACACAATAGGCATACATAGTATGTAATGTAAGGCAATGTACTAAGTACGCACACAATGGGCACACATAGCATAAAATGTAATGTAAAACAATGTACTAAGTACGCACACAATAGGCATACATAGTATGTAATGTAAGGCAATGTACTAAGTATGCACACAATGGGAACACATAGCATAAAATGTAATGTAAAACAATGTACTAAGTATGCACACAATAGGCATACATAGTATGTAATGTAAGGCAATGTACTAAGTACGCACACCATGGGCATACATAGCATAAGATGTAAGGAAATCATGTACTATAAATGTACTAATGAACATAGCAGGTATATGATGTGAAAGCATGAAAGTAACAAGTAGGCACATGTGTTTCACCCCAAAATGTTTGGAAAACAGTAAAAGAGGGGTCTATGTACTCACTTGAGATTGCTTAGTAGTCCTTGAGTAACAACCAAACAATGCTAGAGATCACGGATATCAAACGGCACCTAATATAGGTAACTATGTTAATAAATCGGACCTAAATCGGGGGATTTAGATAGAATGAGGGTTCGTAAACCAAACGAGTATAGAGACTCGTGTCATATGGTTTAACAAAGCCTTCATACTAAATGAAACCTAACCTAAGTGCTTACGACCCATTACGACCCGTTTAGGTAGCTTATGCTACTTTGACGCGTCGTTCGCGTGAAACGCGTTCGGACCGCCTAACTAGCCCTATGACAAGTGTTATATGCCTAAACATGTGACATAATCAGTTATGTGACAAAAGTTTAGGTTACATATGCTTAATTACCAATTATACATGAAAAGGGTATTCTGGTAATTTACCTAAGGCATATAAACTACCTATCATACAACTACTCAAACGATGTGACCATAGGGTATAACCTCGGAAGGTTATTCCCTATATGCTATGGTCCTAAAGTATTTGGTCGGATCCTAATGATCGACCAAAATGGGTCGGGTTCGAAGGTATAAGCGATTTATTAGATCGCTTACCCTTACGACCCTAGACAACGTGGTAATCAGTAGGCATAGTCACAAAGGACTATAACCATCGTGATTACAATCACGTTGCGAAGTTCAAACGAACTTCGCATTGACCATAAACTGGTCAATGCAGAAAGTCAAACAAAGTTTGACTTTCGGACTCGAAAAGCAACAAAAGAACGAAGGAACACTTATAAAGGGTCCCTGAATGCTAACCTCGATCCAAGTGGCTCAGGTATGAAACAAAGGTTTCAACTTAGAGCTTCTCAAATCAAGATTCTAGTGGGTTTTTGCAAGTGAAGGCAAGGGGTATTTATAGGATTCGTAGAGCCGTTAAGATCGTTCCTCGTTAACCGTGCTTCAATCTCAACCCTCCACCTCAAAACCCTGGTTTTTGAAAACCATTAGCGCCCAAGGTATTGCCCCAAAACCATGTGCAAGGTGAAATGGACCAGATTCAAAGTTTCTGCAAGTTTTCTGCTGTCTGGGGACTGCTTGCGCACCACAACACTCAGAGTGTTGAGGTGCGCAAGGACCTAATTTCACAGATTTACACTTTTGGTCCCTGCTAGTGTTTTGAGCTATTTCTGACATGTTTAAGGCCCGATAACCTCATTTCAAAGCTCTAAAATGAAGTTAAAGTATAGGGAACTTAAAATGTGCTCAAAAATATCTCGGATGTCAGTTCGTTTGGCCGTACGATTGCGTTGTTCGGTTAATTACGACGGAATGCGCATAAGCGCGAAAAACGATCCAAATGACGCGACGAATGGATTTTTCTTATGCCAAACACTAAAATAAAATATTTTAGTGCTTACATAAATTTTTGGATGTCCGGATGTATTCAGAACGTAAGTTATGCGCAAAAATGCAAACTTGTGCACTTTTTGACGCTTTTAGTCCCTGAATGACCCAAAAGTTTGTTTTAGCACACCGAACACCTCAAAGCCTATTTCTAAGCTATGTAAAGGATATTTATGGTATGTTTAACTTATGGTCATGTTCCGGAATGTCTGTTACAGTTCAAATTGGCATACTTTCGCAGTTTGTCAACTTTAGTCCCTGTAAGCGATTTAACTCGATTTTGCCATACCAAAGCCTTCAAAACTTATTTATAAGTTATGTAAAGGTTATTTAAGGTATGTTAAGCCTATTTCACTATTTCGGAGTGTTCGTTGCATTAAACTGGTTATATCTACGCATCAGAGCACGTATAACCCTCTAGAAAGCGATTTAAAGCTTGAAATCGAACAAGAGTTGATATGTGCAAACGATACACATATTTTTACAAATCCCAAGTATGAAATACAATATTTCATTGGTTTGGAATTTGTTTGATGGTTGAAGTGACACATGTGTCACAAGATCCATCTTTCTTTTTCACGAAGAGGACAGGAGCTCCCCAAGGTGAAAAGCTCGGTCGGATGAATCCTTTATCAGATAACTCCCGAAGCTGCTTCGATAACTCCTGCATCTCCAATGGTGCAAGACGATAAGGTGCTTTTGCAATCGGGTTGGCATTGGGTACAAGGTCAATATGAAACTTGACTTGACGAACTGGAGGCAAACCTGGCAGTTCATCAGGAAACACCTCCGGATAATCCCGAACAATCGGAATATCCTGAATACTCTTGCTCTTGTTTTTCTCCTCGGTGACATGTGCCAGAAAAGCAACATATCCTTTTCGTAAATACCTTTGGGCTTCCATACACGACATAAGCTTCAAACCATCAGATGGTTTTTCGCCACGAACTTCTAGAACATCGCCAAACGACCACCTCAGCGTGGTGTTTGGTTAACCAATCCATTCCAATGATAATATCGAAACTCCCAAGTTGCATCGGTGTGAGGTCAATAGGAAAAAGATGGTTATCAAGGTTCAACTGACAATTACGAATAATAGAATCAAGAACAAGAGGTTTACCAGTGGCAACTTCAACAGATAAGGGTTTCCTCAGTTTAGTTCTAGGTATCGCAAGCAAAGGCTCAAAAGATAATGAAATAAATCTTCTATCGGCACCAGAATAAAAAAGAATAGATGCAGGTTGATTGTTAACAAGAAACGTACCATTGACAACTAAGGTACCTCTGACAACGAGGTTGTCAGCTCGAGCCTCGTTTGCATTCAGATTGTATGCTCGCCCACGAGTGGGATCGACAATTGGAAAAACAAAGAGGTATTGAAAACATCGACAAAACACAAGGAAGGCGATCATTTGTTTGTTACCTCGAACAAACAAATGCCACGCAGTGACTAATCAAAGTAAATAGGTCAAAATAATGTATCGCGAAGACATGCCCGCCTATAAGTGAACACTCACCCCAAGAGTTCCCAGGTAAGAGTGACTGGTCCGATTATGTGGATTTGTACGAACACTCTAGCCTTAGACAGAAAACCCAGGGTACAGGCATTCACTCTTCCAGTTTGCACGTGTTCACATTATTTTGACCCAAACTTTGACGAGATTTTGAAAACTTAGAGGGTTCAAAACTTAACAATAGAGGGTTCAAAACCTAGTAATCAATCATCCTAGAATAGATGATTAGTTTTCAAAGCGGATTCGAAAATCGTGTACTCGTTGTGGGTATCACCTAAGGATAGGTGACGATTTTGTTTTAAAAATCTAAACGCAAATAAACTTGCGTTGGGGTCTTAGAAGTTATAGTCTAGGTCAAAGAATTACTAATAACCTAATTCCCTATAACCATTGGCTCTGATACCAACTCTTCTGTCACACCCCGACCACGTAAAACAACAAAGCGTGGCGGAAACGTCGGGGAGTGTTGTAACAGAATTATCGTTTCATAACCATGGATACAAAAAGTGTTTCGTTTTATTGATAATATTAAACATTAACATTGTCATAACATAGAACAAACAAGTTTTATATCGTCTATCATAGTTATATGTCACTAAGGCCTCGTCCAGATCCTATGTGACGCATGCATCCTAGAACGTCAATCAAGCAACAACACCTGAAACATATGTAAAAAAAGTCAGCAAAGAAATGCTGGCGAGTACATAGGTTTTATAAGAGTATCAGAATCATGGCTTGTTTACTTATATTGCAATACCTCAAAAACCTTGTTTTTAAAAGTGTATAATATTGCAACATGATTAACCAACTCAAATCAAGATGGTTATAATTTATAAAATTTCGTTGCCATGATTCTTAACCCAAAATCTTTTTGTTTTAGAATACCATCTTGTAAAACATCACGTATAAACTCGTTAATAAAACTCGTATATTGTTTCGAAAACATCGTTGAGTGACGTCGTTTCAATATCGTTTACCCAAGTGAACTAAATAACGCCACGGTATGTAATATGTTGAAAACACTTATATATAAGTACCAGCGGCGTATCTACCATGTTTTCACCATATTACCCCCGTCCCGTTATCTAAATACTAGCCAAAAACCAATCGTTTACCCAAATCGTTTAACATTGTCTCCAAATCGTTTCCAAATCGTTTACTCGTTTAAATCGTTTAGATCATCATCGTTTTAATTGTGAAAAACTTATATATGGTCGTCTCGTTAATAACATTCAAACCTTTGTGACTCGTTCATCGTTCAACTCGTTCTTATATTAACAAACCTCCAAAGGGTAAGTTAACAATCATCAGATTCAGTCGTTACCCACAACACCCACACATAACCATGGGTATAGTGCAATAACGGGATTTGTCATATCCTATGGTACCATAACCTAATACTGGTCGGCTTGATCAATGCTAATGAATGTCATTCGTTATGTAACTACAACCAACAAGTTTGTTCACATTATCAATATCGTTATTAGTTTAGTATAAATCGTTCTATTTGTTTTTGAAATCATCGTTTAAACCTTGAAAACATTTTGTACATATGAATCACCCCAAAACAATTGAAAACAAGAAAATAGGGGAACTATGTACTCACATGTAGTGCAAGGTATCTTCAATCAATAGTACTTCAACAAACTCGAGTAAACCAGAGAAATCAAGTAGCACCTAGTAATCGAATCACTAGTCAAACAATAGACGCATAAATCGGAAGATCGGACAGAATGAGGTCTTGTAAACCAAATGAGTGTTGGAACTCATGTGATATGGTTTAACAAAGCCTACATCCTAAATGAAACCTAACCTAAGTGCTTTCGACCCATCGCGACCCATTAAGGTAGCTTACGCTACTTTAACGCGTCGTGCGCGCAAAGCGCGTTCGAGACGTCTAACTAGTCCTATGACAAGTATTATATGCCATTACATGTTTAATCATGTTGTATAATCAGTTGTGTGACAAAAGTTTAGGTTACATAAGCTTAATTACCAATTATACATGAAAAGGGTATTTTGGTAATTTACCTAAGGCATATAAACTACTTATCATACAACTACCTAAACTAGGTGACCATAAGGTATAACCTCGGAAGGTTATTCCCTATGCTACTATGGTCACTAAACATGTTTGGTCGGATCCTAATGATCGACCAAACGGGTCGTGTTCGAAAGTTTAAGCGGTTGTTTAGATCGCTTACCTTTACGACCCTAGACAAGCACAAAACTAAAAGTGACAAGCTAAGCATGTTAAAACATGCTTAACTAAGTTAGAAAACAATTTTGGTATCAAAACAAACGGTTTTGATACCTAAGAGTAGTTTGGTTACAAAATACGCAAGAATACGCATTTTGGCCGAAACTACGACTCGTCACAGAGCCTAGATAACGTGGAAATCAGTAGGTATAGTCACTTGGGACTATAACCATTGTGATTACGCTCACGTTATGAAGTTCAAATGAACTTCACATTGACCATAAACTGGGCAATGCAGAAAGTCAAACGCAGTTTGACTTTAACGCTAAAACGAATGAAAAGAACGAAAGAACACTTACAGAAGGTCCCCGCAAGATTTGATTCCGATTTTCTCTCAGGTAGGAAGCATATACTTCCACTTAGAGAGCATAAATCATATTTCAAATTGTGGGTTTTGAAGTGAAATGGATGGGGTATATATAGGATTTCTAGAACCGTTAAGATCGTTCCTCGAAAACTGAGCTTTGATCTGGACCTTACATGTGTGCCCATGGTTTTCTAAAACCATGGGAGCCCCTAATATGGACTATGTTCATTGAATACCAGCCCATGTTTTTGCAAAACCATGGGTGAAAACCATCAACACTTCAAAATGGACTAGGTTCATTGAATCTGCCAGAAATTTCAAAAATGGTCCCTGCACTTGTAAAACTTGATTTTTTGGCACTTTTAAGCCCCGTTAACCCCATTTCAAGGCTCTAAAATAAATTTAAAGTATAGAGAACTTAAAATATGCTCAAAAACATCTCGGATGTTGGTTCGTTTGGTCGTACGGTTGCGTTATTCGCTTAATTACGACGGAAGTCGTAACGAACGCAAAAACGATCCAAATTAAGCGACGAATGGAATTTTATCATGCCAAACACTAAAATAAAATATTTTAATGCTTACATAAATTTTTGGATGTCCGGATGTATTCAGAACGTAAGTTATGCGCGAAAATGCAAACTTATGGACTTTTTGACGCTTTTAGTCCCTGAATGAGCATAAAGTTTATTTTAGCATACCGAACCCCTCAAAGCCTATTTCTAAGCTATGTAAAGGTTATTTAGGGTATGTTTAACTTATGATCAAGTTCCGGAATGTTCGTTACTATACAAATCGGCATAGTTTCGCAGTTTGACACAAATAGTCCCTGCGATCGAACAAAGTTGATTTCGACACACCAAACCATTCAAAACTTATTTCTAAGTTATGTGGGGGTTATTTAAGGTATGTTAAGCCTATGTCACTATTCCGGAGTGTTTGTCGTGTTATACTGACTGCGTTTAAGCACCAGTTTGCGTATAACCTTCCAGAAAGCGATTTAGAGCTTGAAATTGGAATCGAATCAAATTGTAAAATCACTAAACACAATTACACATATAATAACACCAAAACACATATAATAACACCAAAGCACATTGTTTTATTAAAAATAATCATTGTTTTACATCGTACATCGATTACCGAACACAGTTGTCACAGTCTCCCCTACTTCAGGAAATTTCATCCCGAAATTTTAACTAGAGGAAGTTTGTGAAAACAAATGAGGATATTTCGTCTTCTTCTGGTCCTCTCATTCCCAAGTAAACTCTGGCCCACGTTTGGATTCCCAGCGAACTTTAACCAAATGAATCTGTTTGTTCTTCAACTGTTTGTATATACGTTCCACTATCTCCACAGGTTTCTCGACAAAGTGCATCGTTTCATCGATTTGAATCTCGTCGAGAGGAATGTGTAGATCAGCGTCAACTAAACATTTTCACAGATTGGACACGTGAAAAGTCGGGTGAATATTTCCAAGCTCTGGAGGTAGCTCTAGACGATAGGCAACCTTTCCAATTCTTTCCACAATCTTAAATGGTCCACATATCGAGGTGCAAGTTTTCCTTTCTTTCCAAATCTCACGACTCTCTTCCAAGGTGAAACCTTGAGTAGGACACGATCTCTGACTTGAAATTCTAAGGGCTTGCGTCCCAAATCCGTATATCTCTTTTGACAGTTTCGAGCTGTCACAAGATTATCGCGGATTTTCTTGATTTTGTCAGTTGTTTCCAGAACGAGCTCTGGTCCAGCAAGCTGAGCTTTACCGGTCTCGGTCCAACAGACAGGTGAACGACATTTTCGACCGTAGAGAGCTTCGAATGGTGCCATATTAATGCTAGTATGATAACTATTGTTGTAAGATAACTCAATCAGCGGTAGATGAGAATCCCAATTACCACCAAAGTCTATCACGCATGCTCTAAGCATATCCTCCAAAGTTTGAATCGTTCTCTCAGATTGGCCATCTGTTTGGGGATGATAAGCAGTGCTTAGATTCAGTTGGGTTCCCAAGGTAGATTGCATGGCCTTCCAGAAATGAGATGAAAATCGAGCATCACGATCGGAAATGATATCTAAAGGAACACCATGTCGTGATACAATCTCGTCTACATAGATCTTGGCAAGCTTTTCAGCAGAGAAATCCTCACGGATTGGAATGAAATGAGTTGATTTCATTAGTCGATCGACAATAACCCAGATAGCATCATGACCTTTATACGTACGCGGTAACTTAGTGATGAGATCCATCGCAATGTTCTCCCACTTCCAAACCGGTATCTCTGGTTGTACAAGCAAGCCAGAAGGTCGTTGATGTTCGGCTTTGACTTTGAGACAAGTTAGGCATTTCGATACATATAAGGCAACATCCTTCTTCATACCAGGCCACCAGCACCGAGTACGAAGATCCTTGTACCTTTTATCAGCACCAGGATGGATAGAATATCGAGACTTATGAGATTCGTCCATTACCAAGGTGTGAAGATCGTCTTGTTTCGGAATCCACAATCGATCCTTAAAATAGAGCAAACCATCGTCTTTCGCTTAGAGAATAAGCTCAAGTTGACGTGGTAATTCCGTACCCATCAAATTTTGTGAAACACAAAATTGTTGAGCTTGAAGGACACGAGATTGAAGATCAGCTAGAGTTCGAACAGAATGAAACTTGACTCGTTCTTTTCGACTAAGCGCATCAGCTACGACATTCGCCTTACCAGGATGGTAGCGAATCTCGCAATCATAGTCGTTCAAGAGTTCAACCCAACGTCGTTGCCTCATATTCAGCTCTTTCTAATTAAGAATATGCTGGAGACTTTTGTGGTCTGTGAAAACCACATTCTTTGTTCCATAGAGGTAGTGTCTCCAGATTTTAAGTGCGAAAACCACAGCTCCTAACTCAAGATTGTTGTGGCTCATTTTCTAAGCATACATATCTTGAACTATATCCTGCTTTTAATTGTTTATCTGTGATCAGGATACTGGACGGGGATATTGCTAACATCCTGGGTGATATCCTGAGGTATATCGAATTAATCACGTGCAGGTTAAAGACTGGGACTTGCTAACGGTCAGGTGGACTCCATCTCCTCAAGACTCGGGCGTATTTGTTAAAGGAGAGACGTTGAGCCCGAAAGAGCAGGTCTCCAACGTTCAACTAAGGAATATTCGTTGGATCCCGGTTATGTAGGATAGTTAGTTACATTTGTTTTACTATAAATAGATGGGGGCGGATCAGATTAAGGCACTCAACTTACACATTTTCAAACACTTTCTCTCTAGCTAATCGCAAACACTACACACAACACTTGTATTCGAATTACATTGTAACACATAGTCGATCCGCACCACATCCTACACTGTATCCTGATATTTGAAGCAATAGAAGAACAAGGCAGCTGCGATTGTCAGCTCCCGAGGTTTTATGCCGGCGATCTAGATTGATCAAGGGCTTTCCTCGTACATCACGTGTCAACCTTTACATTTTCGCTCATTGTTTGATCGTAGATACAACTCTATATCCTGAGCCATATCCTCAAACTGTTTTCACAACTAATTTGGTTAACACATTTTTCACATATAAATTTTAGCACACTACCTCACTTAACTAATTTGATCACTTAATTGCTTAGGTAATTTTTTTACCAAAACAATTTGGCGCCCACCGTGAGGCAAGTGGTGCTACTTTTACTAAAAATCTTTGTGAAATCGTTAATCGGTTTTCTATTTTCAAAACTTTTCGCCGCATTGTTTACAATGGACTCAAGATCAAACATGAGCTCCTTTACTATGTCTGCTACAACCTCTGCTACTACTGGTTCGGTGCTTCCACCACCTCCTCCAAGGATGCCGTTTTCTTCACAATATCAAGATGTTATCCCTACTCGGAGTGTCCAGGGATCTGCTCCCGTTTTAGCCTCTAATGATGAAATTCTGACTTTATTTGGAAGTGTGCAGGAACAAATGAGGCAGCAACAGGAGACTAACCAAATGCTGTTAAGAGAAATACAACTCTTAAAAGCTAGCTCGAGCAGACCTGCTGAAGAAACTGTCACTCCTATACAGCCCAGGGCTTTGAACTTCAGTTCCGCAGTTTACACTGAGGATAATAGGGGGGATATCGTCCCAAGCCATTCTCAGAATCATACCCCTGAGATACCCTCTTCGGTCAGGATATCGATTGTGAGAAGTTCAGGATATGCTTCAGGATATAGCCAAAATCCTCAGATCGGTAATGTGTCAAATAATAATATTCTTGCTACTAACAATAATGGCTCTTTGCAGGATGCAGGTATGACGTCAACATTTACCCGGGAGCTCCAAAAATTGAAGGACATGATATCTAGTGTACCTGGAGTGGTCCAGCCAATTCCGGAAGTATCCCAAGACAGCCACAGGATATCTCGCTTTGCATATCCTATCTGTGATGCTGAAATACCAAAAAGATTCCAGACTCCCAACATGAAACTGTATGACGGGACTACGGATCCTGAGGAGCATATTGCCCAGTATAGGGAACGGATGGAAATCAATCCTATCCCTCCAGATCTCAAGGAAGCATGCTTATGCAAGGGATTTGGTTCTACCCTGACAGGATCAGCCTTAAAATGGTTGTTAAACGTCCCTCCTCACTCAATTACTTCGTTTGCTCATTTGGTTAATTTATTTAACAGTCAATTTTCTTGTAGTCGGAGTTTTGAGAAACTAACCAGTGATCTTTACAGGATAACTCAAGGGCCTCAGGAATCCTTGAGGGATTATGTGAACAAATTCAGTCGAGAATCCTTGGATATCCCACATCTTGATGTTGCAACAGCTGTGCAAGCTTTTAAGATGGGGTTACAAAAGGATTCTTAGTTTTATCAGGATCTTGTAATGAATCCCTGCAGGAATCTCGATGAAGCTCGTAACAGGGCTTTGAGATATATCCGTTTGGAAGATGACAAGAAGATGCAGGAGAGGATGAATTCTACCTCAACCTATGAATCAACTAACAGGAAATCAGAAACCTCATATAAGCCATATCGCTCCAAGCCATATGGCAGAAATGATAACAAGAAAGTGAATGCTGTTGAAGACGAGGATCCTGAGGAATATCCTGACTTATCTGAATATTGCTTTTCTGTTAATATACTTGAGTTAATGTATGCTATGCAGGGTTTAGGGGACAAAGCCAGGTGGCCTCGAAAGAACCAGCAGAAAGCTGATTGGAAGGATAAATCCAAATGGTGTGCCTTCCACGAAGACTTCGGACATATGACCGAGGATTGCATTGCTTTAAGGAAAGAAATAAGTTACCTGTTAAGCAAAGGGTATCTGAAGGACTTGCTGGGAAAAAAAAGAAGAATAAAGGTCAGGATCCCAAGAAGGATCCTGAACGAGCAGCATCACCCCCAGCAGATGCCAAGATAATTAACTTTATTTCAGGAGGATCCGATATTTGTGGAACTTCGTATTCGGCGGCCAAGAGACATGCAAAGGAAGCTAAGAGTGAGAGGGGAGACAGACCAGTCAGGATGACTACCCTCACAACTGATAAAGTGATCACTTTCGATAGTGATGACAGGGATACTGTTCAGGATCCTCACCATGATGCTTTGGTAATAACATTATATGTTGCTAACCATTTTGTATGCAGGATACTGGTAGACAACGGTAGTTCTGTCAATATAATTCAGCTGGAAACATTGAAGAGGATGAATGTATCTCCGATGGACATTACTTCGAAGTCCACTATGCTCGTTGGTTTCAGTGGAGAAGCTAGGAATACCGTAGGGGAGATAAAGTTACCAGTATATGTTGAAGGGGTCAATTCGATACAACGTTTCTGTGTGATGGACTCCTTATCCTGCTATAACATCATACTAGGGAGACCATGGATTCACGATATGAAGGCTGTGCCATCAACATATCACCAATGCATCAAGATCCCTACCCCTTAGGGAGTTGTCAAGGTTGAAAGTGATCAGCAGGAAGCGAAAGAATGCTACTCATCCTCAATGAAATCCTCAACTAAGCCTAGTACAGCATAGCAATTAAAGATGCGGGCCCAGGATATCGTGGAGGATTCGGAGCAGGATGTGAAGAAAATTATCCTGGATCTGGATAATCCTGATATCTCGGTGCTCGTAGGAACCAATATCCCTCAGGATATTGAAGAGCAGTTAACTAACTTTTTGAAATGCAGGATGTCAACGTTTGCATGGAAGCATGAGGATATGACAGGAATATCCAAAGACATTATCACTCACAAGCTTGGAATTGACAAATCATTCAAGCCTGTTCAGCAAAAAAGAAGAAAATTTGCTCCTGAGCGGAATGCGATTATCCAAGAGGAAGTTGAAAGATTGTTGAAGTCCAGGATGATCAGAGAAGTCAAGTTTCCAAGATGGCTAGCAAACGTAGTTGTGGTACAGAAGAAAAACGGGAAATGGAGAGTCTGTGTAGACTACACGGACTTGAACAAGGCTTGTCCTAAAGACCCATTTCCTCTCCCTCGTATCGATGCAATGGTGGATGCTACTGGTGGACATGAAATGTTAACGTTCATGGACGCATCCTCAGGATTTCAGCAGATTCAAATGGAGCCTTCGGACCAGGAGGATACTGCTTTCATGACACCAACAGGTATATATTGCTATACTGCCATGCCTTTCGGTTTGAAAAATGCAGGTGCAACATACCAGAGATTAGTAAACATGATGGTCAAAGATAAGCTGGGGGACACCATGGAGGTATATATTGACGATATGGTGGTGAAATCTAAAAAGGCTGAGGATCACCTCCAGGATATCAAGGGAGCATTTGATATCCTAGATCAGTATAACATGAAGCTGAATCCTGCTAAGTGCCATTTCGGAGTGGGGGCAGGAAAGTTTCTTGGATATATGGTGACGAAAAGGGGGATAGAGGCTAGCCCGGAGCAGATTAAAGCTATCATGGATATAAAATCACCCTCGAATATGAAGGACGTACAACGGTTACCAGGCCGAGTAGCAGCTTTGAATAGATTTATTTCAAGATCCTCGGAAAATTGCAAGGAATTCTATGATATCCGCAAGAAGAATAAGAAATTTGAATGGGGAGCAAAGCATGAAGCAGCCTTGCAGGATTTGAAGCGATATCTCTCAACTGCACCTCTATTGATGAAGCCTGAAAATGGTGAACCACTATCCCTATACCTCGCTGTATCAGGGAATGCTGTAAGTGCCGTTCTTATAAAAGACCATGAAGGTCAGCAATATCCTGTTTATTATGTTAGTAAAAGTTTGTTAGATGCTGAAACTAGGTATTCTCATTTAGAAAAATTGATATTAGCTCTAGTCATGGCATCGACAAAGCTTAGACATTATTTTGAGACACATAGGATCCATGTTAAAACGAATTATCCTGTCAAAAATGTGCTTAGGAAACCAGAGATGTCAGGCAGGATGGCCAAGTGGTCAGTAAAGTTAAGTGCTTATGATTTAGTATATGAACCTAGAAATGCCATAAAGTCTCAGGCTTTAGCTGACTTTGTGGCTGATTTCAGTAGTGACATTCAGGATGAGGTAGACCTAGAAGTTCAACAGTTAGGAGAATCTTCAGGATCCTGGACATTATATACTGATGGTGCATCCAATGTAAGAGGTGTAGGTTTAGGTATACTACTAAAATCGCCACAGGGGGACATATTACCCCAGGCTATTAGGTGTGAATTTCCTGCTACTAATAATGAGGCAGAGTATGAAGCTTTAATTGCAGGATTAGAATTGGCTAAGAATATGAGTATCAAGAATTTGCAAGTATATGTTGACTCCTTGTTAATTACTAACCATTTTAATGGATCCTATGCAGTCAAGGGTGAGAAATTAATCGAATACCTTGATATTCTCAAAAAATTAGCAGGATATTTTGATGTTTTTGCACTTGAACAGGTACCAAGGGAGGATAATGCTGAAGTAGATGCCTTAGCAAATCTGGGATCATCGATCAGGATACTAGACAGAACCCAAATACCAATATTACGTGTCTTATATCCTGCAACGAATGCTCGGGATAAAGAAGTAGCGGATATTCAGGATCCTGGAGCAGAGCATCCTGAAGAGGATCCTAAATCCTGGACGGCTCCAATCATGAGATATCTCAAAGAAGGACACATCCCCGGAAATGAAAATCCTAAGGCATTTAGGATGAAGGTATCACGATTCACTATTATAAATAATGTTTTATACAAGAAATCTCTTGCAGGACCGTATTTGAGGTGCTTGGAGGATCCTGAAGCCAAAGAAGTACTTCAGGATATACATGAAGGGGATTGTGGTAACCATACTGGGGGCAGGTCGTTATTCTCAAAAGTATTAAGGACAGGATATTATTGGCCAACAATGAGAAAAGATGCCGCAGAATATGCTCGAAGATGTGATGCATGTCAAAGACATAGTAACATACTGCATCAGCCTGCTGAACCATTATATCCTATTGTTTCCCCTTGGCCATTTATGAAGTGGGGTATGGATATAGTGGGAAAGCTTCCAAAGGCTCCAGGAGGGAAGGTTTTTATGTTGGCAATGACAGATTATTTCTCCAAATGGGTTGAAGCCGAGGCATTTGTCCAAGTCAGGGATCAAGAAGTAGTATCCTTCATAAAGAGAAATATCCTGACCAGATTCGGAGTACCAGCCGAGATAATCTGTGACAATGGTTCTCAGTTTATAAGCAAGAGAACTACTGACTTTTGCAAGAGTTGGGGAATCAAAATGATAACATCTACTCCGGTACATCCTCAAGCGAATGGACAAGCAGAATCCTCAAACAAGATAATTGTCAATAACTTAAAGAAGAGATTTGGAGCCAAAAAAGGAAGATGGGCAGAAGAATTACCCTTTGTTTTGTTGGCTGATAGGACAACGGTAAAGAATGCAACAGGCCAAACCCCATTTTCCTTGGTATTTGGAGCAGAAGCAATGATTCCAACGGAAATGGCAATACCTACTGCAAGATCTACCCTACGGGATCCTGAACAAAATCCTAAAGCCTTGTGTTAGGATTTGGATACTAAAGATGAAAAGAGGGATGCAGCAAGGCTAAGGATGGCAACATATCAACAAAGAATATCCAGAGCATATAACAAGAATATTAGGACCAGAAGATTTAAGGTTGGAGATTGGGTGTTAAGAAAGGCTTTTCAGAATACCACTAATCCTGCCGATGGCAAGCTAGCTCCAAAATGGAAATTGTTAGGGGTGATTTTCTTAACGTATATATCCTGACCAATATCCTGCCTAAGTTTGTTCATTTGTGACCAGGATGCTGGAAGAGGATATTGCTAACATCTTGGGCGATATCCTGAGGCTTATTGAATTAACCACGTGCAGGTTAAGGGCTGAGACTTGCTAACGGTCAAAAGGACTTCTTCTCCTCAAGACTCGGACGAATTTGTTGAGGAAGAGACGTTGAGCCTGAAAGACCAGGTCTACAACGTTCGAAGAAGGAATATTCGGTGGATCCCGCAAGTTTAGGCTAGTTTGTTATTTTATCTTTACTATAAATAGATGGGGGCGGATCAGCTTAGAACACACGATTTTTCACTAACACTCTCATACACTTACACTCTCTAGCTCATCGCAAACACCATACTTGTATCCAAATTTCGTTGTAACACTTAGTCGATCCGTACCACATCTTGCACTGTATCCTGATTTTTGAAGCAATAGAAGAACTAGGCAGCTGCGATTGTCAGCTCCCGAGGTTTTATGCCGGCGATCTAGATTGATCAAGGGCTTTCCTCGTACATCCCGTGTCGTTTACTTTACTTTTGCTCATTGTTTGATCATAGATACGGCTCTATATCCTGAGCCGTATCCTGAAACTATTTTTACAAATTAACTTGATTAACATATTTTCGACACTCATTTCTAGCACACTACCTCACTTAACTAATTTGATCACTTAATTACTTCGGTAATTTTTGACCAAAACAATTTGGCGCCCACCGTGGGGCAAGTGGTGCTCTCTTTACTAAAACTTTTTGTCAAATCGCTAATTGGTTTTCTATTTTCAAAACTTTTTACCACATTGTCCATAATGGCCTCAAGATCAAACATGAGTTCCTCTACTGTGTCTGCTATGACTTCTGCTACTACCGGTTCGGTGCTTCCACCACCTCCTCCAAGGATGCCAGCCTCTACACAATCTCAAGATGTTATCCCAACTCGGAGTGTCCAGGGATCTGCTCCCGTTTTAGCTTCTAATAATGAAATTTTAACCTTATTTGGAAGTGTGCAGGAACAAATGAGGCAGCAACAGGAAACAAACCAAATGCTTTTGAGGGAAATACAACTCCTGAAGGCTGGCTTGAGCAGATCTGCTGAGGACAATGTCACTCCGTTACACCCCAGAGCGTTGAACTTTAGTTCAGCTGTATATACCGAGGATAATAGGGGGAATATCGTGCCCAGCCTTCCTCAGAATCATACTCCTGAAATACCCTCCTCGATTAGGATGTCAACCATGAGGAGCTCAGGATATGCTTCAGGATATGGGCAAAATCCTCCAACGGGTAACGTGTCAAATAATAACAATACTCATGCTACTAACAGTGGTGGATCTTTGCAGGATACAGGTGTAACATCAGCACTTACCAGGGAACTTCAGAAGTTGAAGGACATGATATCTAGTGTACCTGGGGTGGTCCAGCCGATCCCGGAAGTATCTCAAGACAGCCACAAGATATCTCGTTTTGCATATCCTATGTGTGATTGTGAGATCCCAAAGAGATTCCAAACTCCCAACATGAAGCTTTATGATGGGAGTACGGATCCTGAGGAGCATATTGCTCAGTATAGGGAAAGAATGGAGATTAACCCTATCCCTCCGGAGCTCAAGGAAGCGTGCTTATGCAAGGGATTTGGTTCTACTCTAACAGGATCGGCCTTAAAATGGCTATTAAACGTTCCTCCTCACTCAATTACTTCATTTGCTCATTTGGTTAATTTATTTAACAGTCAATTTTCTTGTAGTCGGAGTTTTGAGAAACTAACCAGTGATCTTTACAGGATAACTCAAGGGCCTCAGGAATCCTTGAGGGATTATGTGAACAAATTCAGTCGAGAATCCTTGGATATCCCACATCTTGATGTTGCAACAGCTGTGCAGGCTTTCAAGATGGGATTACAAAAGGATTCTCAGTTTTATCAGGATCTTGTAATGAATCCCTGCAGGAATCTCGACGAAGCTCGTAACAGGGCTTTGAGATATATCCGTCTGGAAGATGACAGGAAGATGCAAGAAAGAATGAACTCATCTAACACTTATGAGTCAACTAACAGAAAGTCTGAATCCTCATTCAAGTCATATCGGCCTAAGCCATATGGTAGAAATGAAAACAAGAGAGTGAATGCTGTCGAAGATGAGGATCCTGAAGAGTATCCTGAGTTGTCTGAATATTGCTTTTCTATTAACATTCCTGAATTGATGTATGCTATGCAGGGTCTAGGAGACAAGGCTAGGTGGCCTCGAAAGAATCAACAAAAGGCTGACTGGAAAGATAAGTCAAAATGGTGTGCTTTCCACGAAGATTTCGGACATGTAACTGAGGATTGCATTGCTCTAAGGAAAGAAATAAGCTATCTTCTAAGCAAGGGATATCTGAAAGATCTCTTAGGAAGAAAGAAGAATAAGGGTCAGGATACTGAGAAGGATCCTGAGCGAGCAGCATCACCTCCTGCGGATGCTAAGATAATCAACTTCATTTCGGGAGGATCCGACATTTGTGGAACTTCGTATTCGGCAGCAAAGAGACATGCAAAGGAAGCTAAGGCCGAAAGGGGAGACAAACCTATCAGGATGACTACCCTCACGACTGACAAAGTGATCACTTTGGATGCTGATGACAGGGATACTGTCCAGGATCCTCACCATGATGCTCTGGTAATAACGTTATATGTGGCTAACCATTTTGTACGCAGGATATTGGTTGATAATGGCAGCTCCGTCAACATAATCCAACTAGAAACTCTGAAGAGAATGAATGTATCTCCAATGGATATCATTTCAAAGTCTACCGTGCTTGTTGGGTTCAGTGGAGAGGCTAGAAACACAGTGGGAGAGATAAAGTTACCAGTATACGTTGAAGGAGTCAACTCAATACAACGTTTCTGTGTGATGGATTCTCTATCCTGCTATAACATCATACTGGGAAGACCGTGGATTCACGATATGAAGGCTGTGCCATCAACGTATCACCAATGCATCAAGATACCTACCCCTTGGGGAGTTGTCAAAGTTGATAGTGATCAGCAAGAGGCGAAAGAATGCTACTCATCCTCGATGAAATCCTCAACCAAACCTAGTGCAGCATAGCAATTAAAGACGCGGGCCCAGGATATCGTGGAGGATCCGGAGCAGGATGTGAAGAAAATTATCCTGGACCAGGATAATCCTGATATTTCGGTGCTCGTAGGGACCAATATCCCTCAGGATATTGAAGAACAATTAATTAACTTTTTGAAATGCAGGATGTCAACGTTTGCATGGAAGCATGAGGATATGACAGGCATATCCAAAGATATTATCACTCACAAGCTTGGAATTGATAAATCATTCAAGCATGTTCAGCAAAAAAGAAGGAAGTTTGCTCCTGAGCGGAACACGATTATCCAGGAGGAAGTTGAGAGGTTATTAAAGTCCAGGATGATCAGAGAGGTTAAGTTCCCAAGGTGGCTAGCAAACGTGGTGGTAGTACAGAAGAAAAATGAGAAATGGAGAGTTTGTGTGGACTACACAGACTTGAACAAAGCTTGTCCTAAAGACCCATTTCCTCTTCCCCACATTGATGCAATGATAGATGCCGCCGGGCATGAAATGCTGACCTTCATGGACGCATCCTCAGGATTTCAACAGATCCAAATGGAGCCTTCTGACCAGGAGGATACTGCCTTCATGACACCGACAGGTATTTATTGTTATACAGCTATGCCTTTTGGTTTGAAAAATGCAGGTGCAACATACCAAAGATTGGTAAACATGATGTTCAAAGACAAACTGGGGGACACCATGGAGGTATATATCGATGATATGGTGGTGAAATCTAAAAAGGCTGAGGATCACCTCCAGGATATCAAGGGAGCATTTGATATCCTGGATCAATACAACATGAAGCTGAATCCTGCTAAATGCCATTTCGGAGTGGGGGCAGGAAAGTTTCTTGGGTATATGGTGACGAAAAGGGGGATAGAGGCAAGCCCGGAACAGATTAAGGCTATCCTGGATATAAAATCACCCTCGAATATGAAGGACGTACAAAGATTAACAGGCCGAGTAGCAGCTCTAAACAGATTTATCTCAAGATCCTCAGAGAAATGCAAAGACTTCTATGATATCCTAAAGACGAACAAAAGATTCGAATGGGGGGAAAAGCATGAAGCAGCCCTGCAGGATTTGAAACGGTATCTCTCAACCGCACCTCTATTGATGAAGCCGGAAAATGGTGAACCACTATCCCTGTACCTTGCTGTATCAGGGAATGCTGTAAGTGTCGTTCTTATAAAAGACCATGAAGGTCAGCAGTATCCTGTTTATTATGTTAGTAAAAGTTTGTTAGATGCTGAAACTAGGTATTCTCATTTAGAAAAATTGATACTAGCATTAATTATGGCATCAACGAAACTTAGGCATTATTTCGAGACACATAGGATACATGTTAAAACAAATTATCCTATCAAAAATGTGCTTAGGAAACCAGAGATGTCAGGCAGGATGGCCAAGTGGTCAGTAAAGTTGAGTGCTTATGATTTAGTATATGAACCTAGGAATGCCATAAAGTCTCAGGCTTTAGCTGACTTTGTGGCTGATTTTAGTAGTGACATTCAGGACGAGGTAGATCTAGAAGTTCAACAGCTAGGAGAATCCTCAGGATCCTGGACATTATATACTGATGGTGCATCTAATGTAAGAGGAGTAGGATTAGGAATACTACTAAAATCGCCACAGGGGGACATATTACCCCAGGCTATTAGGTGTGAATTTCCTGGTACTAATAATGAAGCATAGTATGAGGCTTTAATTGCAGGATTAGAGTTGGCTAAGAGCATGAGTATCAAAAATTTGCAAGTATATGTTGACTCTTTGTTAATTACTAACCATTTTAATGGATCCTATGCAGTTAAGGGTGAGAAATTAATCGAATATCTCGATATTCTCAAAAAATTAGCAGGATATTTCGATGCTTTTGTACTTAAACAGGTACCAAGGGAGGATAATGCTGAAGCGGATGCCTTAGCAAATTTGGGATCATCGATCAAGATACCTGAAGGGACGCAAATACCAATATTACATGTCCTATATCCTGCAACGAATCCTCAGGATAAAGAAGTAGCTGGTATTCAGGATCCTGGAGTAGAACATCTTGAAGAGGATCCTAAATCCTGGACGGCTCCAATCATGAAATATCTCAAAGAAGGACACATCCCTGGAAATGAAAATCCTAAGGCATTTAGGATGAAGGTATCACGATTCACTATTATAGATAATATTTTATACAAAAAATCTCTTGCAGGACCGTATTTGAGGTGCTTGGAGGATCCTGAAGCCAAGGAAGTACTTCAGGATATACATGAAGGGGATTGTGGTAACCATGCTGGGGGCAAGTCGTTATTCTCAAAAGTATTAAGAACATGATATTATTGGCCAACAATGAGAAAAGATGCCGCAGAATATGCTCGAAGATGTGACTCATGTCAAAGACATAGTAACATACTGCATCAACCTGCTGAACCATTGTATCCTATTGTTTCCCCTTGGCCATTTATGAAGTGGGGTATGGATATAGTGGGAAAGCTACCGAAAGCTCCGGGAGGAAAAGTCTTCATGCTAGTAATGACGGATTATTTCTCTAAGTGGGTTGAAGCTGAAGCATTTGTTCAAGTTAGAGACCAAGAAGTAGTATCCTTCATAAAGAGGAATATCTTGACCAGATTCGGAGTACCAGCTGAGATAATCTGTGACAATGGTTCTCAGTTCATAAGTAAGAGGACTACTGACTTTTGCAAGAGTTGGGGAATCAAAATGATCACATCTACTCCGGTACATCCTCAAGCAAATGGACAAGCAGAATCCTCAAACAAGATAATTGTCAATAACTTAAAGAAAAGGCTTGGAGCCAAAAAAGGAAGATGGGCAGAAGAATTACCCTTTGTTTTATGGGCTGATAGGACAACGGTAAAGAATGCAACAGGCCAAACCCCATTTTCCTTGGTGTTTGGAGCAGAAGCAATGATTCCAACGGAAATGACGATACCTACTGCAAGATCTGTCTTAAGTGATCCTGAGAAGAATCCTGAAGCCTTGAGTCAGGATTTAGACACTATAGATGAAAAGAGAGATGCGGCAAGGCTAAGGATGGCAGCATATCAACAGAGAATATCCAGGGCATATAACAAGAATATTAGAACTAGAAGATTTAAGGTTGGAGATTGGGTGTTAAGAAAGGCTTTTCAAAATACTACTAATCCTGCCGATGGCAAGTTAGCTCCAAAATGGGAAGGCCATATGAGGTTGAATCCGAAGCAGGGAAAGGAGCATACAGACTCAAGAATATGGAGGGGGATATGCTACCGAGATCTTGGAATGCTATACACCTTAAGCTCTATTTCAAGTGAGTTTAGAATTCAATTTCTAACTCAGAATGGTATGAATTCTATCTTTTTTAAATACGTTTTGGTTTAATTTATTTTTTGAAACTCAATACTGACTTAAGCATCGGAGGGGTGTTAGCCAAGCTAACACCCACCTTAGTTTACAGTTGTTTTGAAAGATGTGTTCCAGGATATAGCTCCAGGATATGCACTCAGGATAACTCAGAAGATTAGAGGATTGGCCCCCTCTCTTACGTTTAAGGGATACTGATTCCTTCACAGGTTTAAAGGTATTCACCTTTCTTCGGAATTGGGTTTAAACACCCCGCCTGGAGCGCAAGTTATTCAGGGATAGTTCAAGGTGGCGGGACCAGTCCATGTAAAAGTGGCTGACAATTTCGTTACTGTTGGCTATATCCTGAATCCTAAAGGTATATGAGGATTGATCACCCTCTCTCATGAAAGGGTATTTTCATACTCTCTAAGGTTTAAAGGTTTTCACCTTTCTAAGTCTTGGAGTTTATACACTCCCGCCTGTAGCGCATGAAAAATTGGGATTTTCCCCAGGATACAAGGGATTTATCTCCAGTACATCCTTGGGTTCTACCCTTGGGACGTAAAAAATCTCTTATGCAATGGAAACTGACATTAAGTAGATTTCTAAGAAACTTGAAGGCATTGTATACAGGGGACATTCCCTCCAAGGTGGTGGTGTAAAGCTAAAAGGATGAAGTTTGCGACTAATGCACTAAGTACCTTGCACAGGGGACATCTTCACTGGAAGAGTTGCAAAGGGATTGAAGTTTGGTAATAGGTTTATGTCCTATTTCTGGTATGATCTTTCCTTTATAAGCCTCGTTTAGGTTTTTGGTGACATTATGTTAAGTATCCTGATATATATCCTCAAAGTCCTTTTAAGGATATTTGATTAGGATGTTTGAAACTAGTATTGGTTTGGAACCTTGATCATTTGAATATTATCAAAACTTGGTTTTGAAAAGATAAACTATTTTTTACTTTCTAAAGAAATTTTTACAAAGTTGAAGGAACGTTTGGAATATCTATCTAATTAAAGGCTTTTGCAGTATGTTATTGAGCATACTGATCAGGATATTTTATAAGATACCAGTACAAAATCTTTACAAAAATAAGACTCACACTAAGTAATGTAAGGTAACAAAAAATAAGTCAAAAGATGAAATTATTCTTAAAGAAATCAATACTGGTTGATAACCGAAGGTTTCATCCTGAAACCCAGGTCCCATCCGCCTCCGGTTATCAAATTGTTTAGAGACAGAAATGAAAATTGTTCATAAAGACATAAAATTGTTCAAATGAAAATAAGCTCTAGGGGGTAGTGCCTTCTTGGTCCATAGCGGTTTCAGCAACATCCATCTTGGGATCTGCCTCAGCATCCTTGTCAGCATCGATTGCCTTTTCAACTGCTTTAGAAGGTTCATCGACAGTTGATTTGGAAGAGGTACCGCCAAGATTCTTCAGCTTGGTCTCCCAAGCACCAACGTCCCAAGAAGGGCATTCGAAGCCTAATGTTTTGGCTTCGTGAGCCATCTTTAACCTAGCCTGGAGAAGAGAGATGACGACGGAACTTTTGAGGCTTTCTCGGTAACTGACCATATCCCGTTCGTACTGCACATGGGCAGCTTCCAGATCGGCCTGGGCTTGAAGAGTAGCTTTGTTGAGAGCAACTTGGTGTTCTTGGGTCATAGCTTTGTATTTCTCCTCGTAATGACGAGACTTGGCGGCCGCGATCATACCTTGGTCAGAGATTGTGATTTCTGCTTCCTTTAGCTTAGATTCAAGTGTTTTGTTAAGCTTGCAGGATTCTTGATATAAGTGGACCAAACGCTCAAGACCCTACAAAGGTAAGAGGACAGGGATTAATATTATTAAATCTTTGAAAATAGTTTAAATTGCAGGATATGATATGAAGATACTAACCTGGTTAAGAAAAGAAGTCATAAAACCACTGGCTTCAATGAACCCGTGCTTTTCATAAGGAAAGGTGTCAGAAATGACAGGAGAAGCGGGTTCTTTCCTTTTGCTGGAACTTGAACTCCGGGGCTTGGTAGCCGGTGAAGGTTTAGCAATAATGATGGCTTTGGAGCTGCTGGGTTTGGATGTAGCAATGGTCTTGGAGCCAGGTTCTTTCTTGACCTGGATCTGGTCAGAGTAGCTATCCAGTTCGTCAAGATCAAAGACTTCAGGGATCTTAGCTGGTGCTGTGTAAAGGGAAAAGTTTTACTCTTTATCATTATATTGTTTTGACTAATTATTTTGAAAGGAATTCTTACCAGACATCTCGGATGATGAGTACTGACTTGAACTCGGGACGTGTGTGGTAAAAGTCCTGTCTATTGCAGGTAACCGGTAAACGGTGTTGATTCTCTCTTCTGACTCAGCGGTAGGAGGAGCAACCTCCTTGAAGTTCACTGCATAAAGATAAAAAAGAAGAATATTAATAGAGGATAACAATCAAATCATCTATGAGGATATTTATGATCCTACCGGTGGTTAACCACTCCACCGGAAGGTTGGCACCCTCAGCAATGGAATCTCGTTTGACAAAGAAGAATTTGCGTTGCCATCCGTCTTCATTTTTGGTGGCTTTGAGAATCAGGGGTTTGCTAGAGGTTGAAAAAAGCAAGAACCGGCTAGAGCCGTGGGATCGGAGGCGATAAGCAATAGGTAAATCCTCGATGCAGAGGTCAGAGCAATGGAGGTTTTTGATTTGGTTAAGTACAATTAGTACTATCCAAACCATGGGCATGGTTTGAGCAAAAGAGATGCCAGTAATACGAAAGAATTGCATCATGAATTCAGGAAAAGGGTATCGAAGACCTAATGAAAAAGGATATGCTGGAAAACAGATCCATTCGGTAGAAGAAACGTCCGATCGGATTGACCGATCGAATGGCCTAAAGACTGTGCTGTCGGGGAAAGCGCCGGAGGCTCTTAAAGCTGCAATGTCTGCGTTGTCAAAAGCGCAGATCTCCTTCTCGGGATTTTTAAGAAGATTCTGCTGGGTGAAGGTCTCGGCGGCCATTGCTAGAAAGATGAAGTAAATTAACAGGAAGAAAATCAGAAATGGAGAATTACCTGAAGGGTCTGTTGAAGATATCTGCTTTTCAAACAAGAAAAGAGAAGATATAGGGGCATCGTGGATCTCCATTGAGTAAAAAACGCGTTGGAAGTTACGATGTGATCTTGACCGTCGCTTCGTTTTAAATGCCTTGAGTTGTGGGATAAGATTTTTGAAATATATCCGTTGGATTGGTATCCCAACCGATATATTTGGGGACAATTGTTAGGGGTCATTTTCTTAACGTATATATCCTGACCAATATCCTGCCTATGTTTGTTCATTTGTGACCAGGATGCTGGAAGAGGATATTGCTAACATCTTGGGCGATATCCTGAGGCTTATTGAATTAACCACGTGCAGGTTAAGGGCTGAGACTTGCTAACGGTCAAAAGGACTTCTTCTCCTCAAGACTCGGACGAATTTGTTGAGGAAGAGACGTTGAGCCCGAAAGACCAGGTCTACAACGTTCGAAGAAGGAATATTCGGTGGATCCCGCAAGTTTAGGCTAGTTTGTTATTTTATCTTTACTATAAATAGATGGGGGCGGATCAGCTTAGAACACACGATTTTTCACTAACACTCTCATACACTTACACTCTCTAGCTCATCGCAAACACCATACTTGTATCCAAATTTCGTTGTAACACTTAGTCGATCCGTACCACATCTTGCACTGTATCCTGATTTTTGAAGCAATAGAAGAACTAGGCAGCTGCGATTGTCAGCTCCCGAGGTTTTATGCCGGCGATCTAGATTGATCAAGGGCTTTCCTCGTACATCCCGTGTCGTTTACTTTACTTTTGCTCATTGTTTGATCATAGATACGGCTCTATATCCTGAGCCGTATCCTGAAACTGTTTTTACAAATTAACTTGATTAACATATTTTCGACACTCATTTCTAGCACACTACCTCACTTAACTAATTTGATCACTTAATTACTTCGGTAATTTTTGACCAAAACAGAAAGGACCATATGAAGTTGAATCAGAAGCAGGGAAAGGAGCATATAGACTCAAGAATATGAAAGGGGATATGCTACCGAGATCTTGGAATGCTATACACCTTAAGCTTTATTTCAAATGAGTTTAGAATTTAATTTCTAACTCCAGATGGTATGAATTCTATCTTTTCTAAATATGTTTGGTTTAATTTATTCTTTGAAACCCAATACTAACTTAAGCATCGGAGGGTTGTTAGCCAAGCTAACACCCACCTTAGTTTAAGGATGTTTTGCAGTATATGCTTCGGGATATAGCTCCAGGATGCTCACTCAGGATACTTCAGAAGATTAGAGGATTGGCCCCCTCTCTCACGTACAAGGGATCCTGATCCCTTCACAAGTTTAAAGGTATTCACCTTTCTTCCGAATTGGGTTTAAACACTCCGCCTGGAGCGCAAGTTATTCAGGGATAGTTCAAGGTGGCGGGACCAGTCCATGTAAAAGTGGCTGACAATTTCGTTACTGTTGGCTATATCCTGAATCCTAAAGGTATATGAGGATTGATCACCCTCTCTCACGAAAGGATATTTTCATACTCTCTAAGGTTTAAAGGTTTTCACCTTTCTAAGTCTTGGAGTTTATACACTCCCGCCTGTAGCGCACAAAAATTTGGGATTTCCCCCAGAATTCAAGGGATTTATTTCCAGAACATTCCTGGGTTTTACCCCTGTGACATGAAAAATTGTCTATACAACGGGGATTGATATCCAGAGGATTTCTAAGTATTTGAAGACATTGTACACATGGGACATTCCTACCAAGGCAATAATGTAAAGCTCAAAGGATAAGGTTCAGAACTAATGCACTAAGTGTCTCAGACAGGGGACATCTTCATTGGAAGAGTTGCAAAGGGATTGAAGTTTGGTAATAGGTTTATACCCTATTCCTGGTATGATCTTTCCTTTGTAAACGTTGTTTAAGTTTTTGACAATACTATGTTTGGTAAAAGGTTAAATATCCTGATATATTCTCAAAATATATTTTCAAAATACTTCACAGAATATTTGATTAAAATATTTGAAATTAATACTGGTTTGGAAATTTGATCATTTAGGTATTATCAAAACAGGTTTTGGAAAAGTGGACTGTTTTTCACTCTTTAAAAAGCTTTCTACAAAGTTGAAGGAATGTTTAGAAGTTCTATCTAATAAAAAGTTTTTATTATATATCATTGAGCATATTGATCAGGATATTTTTGAAAGATAATTGTACGAAATTTTGTAAAGACTAAGATATGTACTAAGAAAGACGGAAGATAATAGCAAGAAATATGAAAGATGAAATTATTTGAAACAATCAGTACTAGTTGATAACCGAAGGTTTCATCCTGAAACCCAGGACCCATCCACCTTCGGCTATCGAATTGTGTTGATGCAGAAATAAAAATTGTTCATAAAAACATAAAATTGTTCAAACAATTTAAAGGAAATAAGCTTTAGGGGGCAGTGTCTTCTTCGTCCATAATGATTTCAGCAGCATCCTTCTCAGTATGGGTTGCTTTTTCAACTGCTTTGGAAGATTCATTAACAGCTGGTTTGGAAGAAGTGCCGCCGAGGTTCTTTAGCTTGGTCTCCCAGGCACCAACGTCCCAAGAAGGGCATTCAAAACCTAATGTTTTGGCTTCATGGGCCATCTTCAACCTGGCTTGGAGGAGAGAAATGACGACGGAACTCTTAAGGCTTTCCCGGTAGCTGACCATATCCCGTTCATGTTGCACATGGGCAGCTTCAAGATCGGCTTGGGCTTGAAGAGTAGTTTTGTTGAGAGCAGTCTGGTGTTCTTGAATCATAGCTTTGAACTTCTCCTCGTAATTACGAGATTTGGCTGCTGCAATCATGCCTTGATCGGAGATTGTGACTTCTGCTTCCTTTAGCTTGGATTCAAGCGTCTTGTTAAGCCCGCAAGATTCTTGATATAGGTGAACCAGACGCTCAAGACCCTGAGAAAGTAAGAGGACAGGTATTAATATTGATAAATCTTTGTAAATGATGTAAGCTGCAGGATGTAATTTGAGAATACTAACATGGTTAAGAAAGGAAGTCATAAACCCGCTAGCTTCAATGAACCCGTGCTTCTCATAAGGAAATGTGTCAGAAATGACAGGGGAATCAGGCTCTTTCCTTTTACGGGAACTTAAACTCCGGGGCTTGGTAGCCGGTGAAGGTTTGGGAATAATGATAGCTTTGGAACTGCTGGGTTTGGATGAGGCTGTGGCCTTGGGATTAGGTTCCTTCTTGACCTGAACCTGATCAGAATAACTGTCCAACTCGTCAAGGTCAAAGACTTCAGGGATCTTGGCCGGTGCTGCATAAAGGGAACAGTTTCACATCATTATTACTCTTTATTTTATTATTATACTGTGTTAGCTAATTATTTTAAAAAGTAATCCTTACCAGACATTTCAGATGACGAGTATTGACTGGAACTCGGGACGTGTGTGGTGAAAGTCCTGTCTATTGCAGGTAATTGGTAAACAGTGTTGATTCTTTCTTCTGATTCAGCGGTAGGGGGAGCTACTTCCTTGAAATTCACTGCATAAGGATCAAAAAGAAGGATATTAGTAGAAGATAAAAACCAAACGGTCCATGAGAATATTTATGACCCTACCGGTGGTTAACCACTCCACCGGAAGGTTGGCACCCTCAGCAATGGAGTCTCGTTTGACAAAGAAAAACTTGCGTTGCCATCCGTCTTCGTTCTTGGTGGCTTTACGAATAAGGGGTTTGCTAGAGGTCGAGAAAAGCAAGAACCGGCTAGAGCCATGGGATCGGAGGCGATAAGCAATAGGCAAATCCTCGATGCATAGATCGGGGCAATGAAGGTTTTTTATTTGGTTAAGTACAATTAATACTCTCCAAACCATGGGCATGGTTTGAGCAAAAGAGATGCCGGTGGTTTGGAAGAATTGCATCATGAATTCGGGAAAAGGGTATCGAAGACCTAGCGAAAAAGGATATGCTGGAAAGCAAACCCAATCAGTGGAAGAAACATCCGATCGAATTGACCGATCGAACGGTCTAAACACCGTGTTATCAGGGAAAGCGCCGGAAGCTCTCAAAGCCGCAATGTCTGCGTTGTCAAAAGCACAGACCTCCTTTTCGGGATTTTTGAGGAGATTCTGCTGGGTGAAGGTTTCGGCATCCATTACGAATAAGGCAAGGAAAATTGATAGAAAGTAAATGAGAAATGGAGAATTACCTGAAGGCTCTGTTGAAGATATCTGCTTTTCAAACAAGAAGAGAGAAGATATAGGGGCATTATGGATCTCCATTGAGCAAAAAGCGTGTTGGAGGTTATGATGTGATCTCGACCGTCGCTTCGTTTTAAATGCCTTGAATTATGGGATAAGACTTTTGAAATATATCCGTTGGATTGGTATACCAACCGATATATTTGGTGACAATTGTTGTGGCTCATTTTCTAAGCATACATATCTTGAACTATATCCTGCTTTTAATTGTTTATATGTGATCAGGATACTGGATGGAGATATTGCTAACATCCTGGGTGATATCCTGAGGTATATCGAATTAATCACGTGCAGGTTAAAGACTGGGACTTGCTAACGGTCAAGTGGACTCCATCTCCTCAAGACTCGGGCGTATTTGTTAAAGGAGAGACGTTGAGCCCGAAAGACCAGGTCTCCAACGTTCAACTAAGGAATATTCGTTGGATCCCGGTTATGTAGGATAGTTAGTTACATTTGTTTTACTATAAATAGATGGGGGCGGATCAGATTAAGGCACTCAACTTACACATTTTCAAACACTTTCTCTCTAGCTAATCGCAAACACTACACACAACACTTGTATTCGAATTACATTGTAACACATAGTTGATCCGCACCACATCCTGCACTGTATCCTGATATTTGAAGCAATAGAAGAACAAGGCAGCTGCGATTGTCAGCTCCCGAGGTTTTATGCCGGTGATCTAGATTGATCAAGGGCTTTCCTCGTACATCACGTGTCAACCTTTACATTTTCGCTCATTGTTTGATCGTAGATACAGCTCTATATCCTGAGCCGTATCCTCAAACTGTTTTCACAACTAATTTGGTTAACACATTTTTCACATATAAATTTTAGCACACTACCTCACTTAACTAATTTGATCACTTAATTGCTTAGGTAATTTTTGACCAAAACAAAGATCATGAGTCGTGTAGTTCTTCTCGTGAATTTTCAGCTGTCTAGATGCATATGCAATAACCTTACCTCGTTGCATAAGGACGCAACCAAGGCCTAAGTTGGACGCATCGCAATAGACAACGAAATCATCGCTTCCTTCGGGCAGAGATAGAACAGGAGCATTACATAACTTCTGCTTCAGCGTTTGGAACGCTCCTTCTTGCTTGGGTCCCCACTCGAAAGGCTTATTCTTCTGAGTCAAAGCAGTGAGTGGAACCGCAATCTTCGAGAAATTTGAAATGAATCGACGATAATAACCAGCAAGACCAAGAAAAGATCAAATCTCTGTAGGCGTCGTCGGTGTATTCCATTCCTTAATAGCAGCAATCTTGGATGGATCCACATGAATACCCTGCTCATTGACTATATGACCCAAGAATTGAACTTCTTTAAGCCATAATTCACACTTGGATAATTTAGCAAAAAGTTGTTCCTTCTTCAGGAGTTCCAATGTTAAGCGAAGGGGTTGCTCGTGCTCGGCTCGAGATTTTGAATAAATGAGAATATCGTCGATGAACACAATAATGAACTTGTCCAAATAAGTTTTGCATACCCTATTCATTAAGTCCATAAAGATAGCTGGAGCATTCGTCAAACCAAAAGGCATGACAGTGAACTCGTAATGCCCATATCTTGTGCGGAAAGCAGTTTTGGGAATATCTTCTTCGAGAACACGAAGTTGATGATACCCAGAACGTAGATCGATCTTGGAAAAGCATGAAGCACCCTACAGCTGGTCGAAAAGATCATCAATTCGAGGTAGGGGATATCGATTTTTGATGGTGAGCTTATTAAGCTCACGATAATCGATACACATTCGAAAAGATCCATCTTTCTTTTTCACGAAGAGGACAGGAGCTCCCCAAGGTGAAAAGCTCGGTCGGATGAATCCTTTATCAGATAACTCCTGAAGCTGCTTCGATAACTCTTGCATCTCCAACAGTGCAAGACGATAAGGTGCTTTTGCAATCGGGTTGGCATTGGGTACAAGGTCATTATGAAACTTGACTTGACGAACTAGAGGCAAACCAGGCAGTTCATCAGGAAACACCTCCGGATAATCCCGAACAATCGGAATATCCTGAATACTCTTTCTCTTGCTTTTCTCCTCGGTGACATGTGCCAGAAAAGCAACATATCCTTTTCGTAAATACCTTTGGGCTTCCATACACGACATAAGCTTCAAACCATCTGATGGTTTTTCGCCACGAACTTCTAGAACATCGCCAGACGACAAAGGAATACGAACAATCTTGTCGAAACAAACCACCTCAGCGTGGTGTTTGGTTAACCAATCCATTCCAATGATAATATCGAAACTCCCAAGTTGCATCGGTGTGAGGTCAATAGTAAAAAGATGGTTATCAAGGTTCAACTGACAATTACGAATAATAGAATCTAGAACAAGAGGTTTACCAGTGGCAACTTCAACAGATAAGGGTTTCCTCAGTTTAGTTCTAGGTATCGCAAGCAAAGGCTCAAAAGATAATGAAACAAATCTTCTATCGGCACCAGAATAAAAAAGAATAGATGCAGGTTGATTGTTAACAAGAAACGTACCATTGACAACTAAGGTACCTCTGACAATGAGGTTGTCAGCTCGAGCCTCGTTTGCATTCAGATTGTACGCTCGCCCACGAGTGGGATCGACAATTGGAAAAACAAAGAGGTATTGAAAACATCAACAAAACACAAGGAAGGCGATCATTTGTTTGTTACCTCGAACAAACAAACGCCACGCAGTGACTAATCAAAGTAAATAGGTCAAAATAATGTATCGCGAAGACATGCCCGCCTATAAGTGAACACTCACCCCAAGAGTTCCCAGGTAAGAGTGACTGGTCCGATTATGTGGATTTGTACGAACACTCTAGCCTTAGACAGAAAACCCAGGGTACAGGCATTCACTCTTCCAGTTTGCACGTGTTCACATTATTTTGACCCAAACTTTGATGAGATTTTGAAAACTTAGAGGGTTCAAAACCTTACAATAGAGGGTTCAAAACCTTACAATAGAGGGTTCAAAACCTAGTAATCAATCATCCTAGAACAGATGATTAGTTTTCAAAGCGGATTCGAAAATCGTGTTCTCGTTGTGGGTATCACCTAAGGATAGGTGACGATTTTGTTTTAAAAATCTGAACGCAAATAAACTTGCGTTGGGGTCTTAGAAGTTATAGTCTAGGTCAAAGAATTACTAATAACCTAATTCTCTATAACCATTGGCTCTGATACCAACTCTTCTGTCACACCCCGACCACGTAAAACAACAAAGCGTGGCGGAAACGTCGGGGAGTGTTGTAACAGAATTATCGTTTCATAACCATGGATACAAAAAGTGTTTCGTTTTATTGATAATATTAAACATTAACATTGTCTTAACATAGAACAAACAAGTTTTATATCGTCTATCATAGTTATATGTCACTAAGGCCTCGTCCAGATCCTATGTGACGCATGCATCCTAGAACGTCAATCAAGCAACAACACCTGAAACATATGTAAAAACAAAGTCAGCAAAGAAATGCTGGCGAGTACATAGGTTTTATAAGAGTATCAGAATCATGGCTTGTTTACTTATATTGCAATACCTCGAATACCTTATTTTTAAAAGTGTATAATATTGCAACATGATTAACCAACTCAAATCAAGATGGTTATAATTTATAAAATTTCGTAGCCATGATTCTTAACCCAAAAGCTTTTTGTTTTAGAATACCATCTTGTAAAACATCTCGTATAAACTCGTTAATAAAACTCGTATATTGTTTCGAAAACATCGTTGAGTGACATCATTTCAATATCGTTTACCCAAGTGAACTAAATAACGCCACGGTATGTAATATGTTGAAAACACTTATATATAAGAAGTACCAGCGGTGTATCTACCATGTTTTCACCATATTACCCCCGTCCCGTTATCTAATCACTAGCCAAAAACCAATCGTTTACCCAAATCGTTTAACATTGTCTCCAAATCGTTTCCAAATCGTTTACTCGTTTAAATCGTTTAGATCAACATCGTTTTAATTGTGAAAAATCTTATATATGGTCGTCTCATTAATAACATTCAAACCTTTGTGACTCGTTCATCATTCAACTCGTTCTTGTATTAAAAAACCTCCAAAGGGTAAGTTAACAATCATCAGATTCAGTCGTTACCCACAACACCCACACATAACCATGGGTATAGTGCAATAACGGGATTTGTCATATCCTATGGTACCATAACCTAATGCTGGTCGGCTTGATCAATGCTAATGAATGTCATTCGTTATGTAACTACAACCAACAAGTTCGTTCACATTATCGAAATCGTTATTAGTTTAGTATAAATCGTTCTATTTATTTTTGAAATCATCGTTTAAACCTTGAAAACTTTTTGTACATATGAATCACCACAAATCAATTGAAAACAGTAAAATAGGGGAACTATGTACTCACATGTAGTGCAAGGTATCTTCAATCAATAGTACTTCAACAAACTCGAGTAAACCAGAGAAATCAAGTAGCACCTAGTAATCGAATCACTAGTCAAACAATAGACGCCTAAATCGGAAGATCGGACAGAATGAGGTCTTGTAAACCAAATGAGTGTTGGAACTTATGTGATATGGTTTAACAAAGCCTACATCCTAAATGAAACCTAACCTAAGTGCTTTCGACCCATCGCGACCCATTAAGGTAGCTTACGCTACTTTAACGCGTCGTGCGCGCAAAGCGCGTTCGAGACGTCTAACTAGTCCTATGACAAGTATTATATGCCATTACATGTTTAATCATGTTGTATAATCAGTTATGTGACAAAAGTTTAGGTTACATAAGCTTAATTACCAATTATACATGAAAAGGGTATTTTGGTAATTTACCTAAGGCATATAAACTACTTATCATACAACTACCTAAACTAGGTGACCATAAGGTATAACCTTGGAAGGTTATTCCCTATGCTACTATGGTCACTAAACATGTTTGGTCGGATCCTAATGATCGACCAAACGGGCCGTGTTCGAAAGTCTAAGCGGTTGTTTAGATCGCTTACCTTTACGACCCTAGACAAGCACAAAACTAAAAGTGACGAGCTAAGCATGTTAAAACATGCTTAACTAAGTTAGAAAACAAGTTTGGTATCAAAACAAACGGTTTTGATACCTAAGAGTAGTTTGGTTACAAAATACGCAAGAATACGCATTTTGGCCGAAACTACGACTCGTCACAGAGCCAAGATAACGTGGTAATCAGTAGGTATAGTCACTAGGGACTATAACCATTGTGATTACGCTCACGTTATGAAGTTCAAACGAACTTCACATTGACCATAAACTGTCAATGCATAAAGTCAAACGCAGTTTGACTTTAATGCTAAAACGAATGAAAAGAACAAAAGAACACTTACAGAAGGTCCCCGCAAGATTTGATTCCGATTTTATCTCAGGTAGGAAGCATATACTTCCACTTAGAGAGCATAAATCAGATTTTAAATTGTGGGTTTTGAAGTGAAATGGATGGGGTATATATAGGATTTCTAGAACCGTTAAAATCGTTCTTCGAAAACTGAGCTTTGATCTGGACCTTACATGTGTGCCCATGGTTTTCTAAAACCATGGGAGCCCCTAATATGGACTATGTTCATTGAATACCAGCCCATGGTTTTGCAAAACCATGGGTGAAACCATCAACACTTCAAAATGGACTAGGTTCATTGAATCTGCCAGAAATTTCAAAAATGGTCTCTGCACTTGTAAAACTTGATTTTTTGGGCACTTTTAAGCCCCGTTAACCCCATTTCAAGGCTCTAAAATAAAGTTAAAGTATAGGGAACTTAAAATATGCTCAAAAACATCTCGGATGTCGGTTCGTTTGGTCGTACGGTTGCGTTATTCGCTTAATTACGACGGAAGTCGTAACGAACGTAAAAACGATCCAAATTAAGCGACGAATGGAATTTTATCATGCCAAACACTAAAATAAAATATTTTAATGCTTACATAAATTTTTGGATGTCTGGATGTATTCAGAACGTAAGTTATGCGCGAAAATGCAAACTTATGCACTTTTTGACGCTTTTAGTCCCTGAATGAGCATAAAGTTTATTTTTGCATACTTAACCCCTCAAAGCCTATTTATAATCTATGTAAAGGTTATTTAGGGTATGTTTAACTTATGATCAAGTTCCGGAATGTTCGTTACTATACAAATCGGCATAGTTTTGCAGTTTGACACAAATAGTCCCTGCGATCGAACAAAGTTGATTTCGACACACCAAACCATTCAAAACTTATTTCTAAGTTATGTGGAGGTTATTTAAGGTATGTTAAGCCTATGTCACTATTCCGAAGTGTTTTTCGTGTTATACTGACTGTGTTTAAGCACCAGTTTGCGTATAACCTTCCAGAAAGCGATTTAGAGCTTGAAATTGGAATCGAATCAAATTGTAAAATCACTAAACACAATTACACATATAATAACACCAAAACACATATAATAACACCAAAGCACATTGTTTTATTAAAAATCATCATTGTTTTACATCATACATCGATTACCGAACACAGTTGTCACACGAATGATCGCCTTCCTTGTGTTTTGTTGATGTTTTCAATACCTCTTTTGTTTTCTTTCCAATTGTCAATCTCACTTGATTCCCCTGTTTCCTTGTTAGACAATGCCTCCTCGACGTGATGCTCAATCTTTTACTGCTGAAGAAGTCACAGCCCTTGTCTCTCAGCAAATGGCTGCTGTACTTCCAAGTGTAGTGACCCAGATCCACGAGTTATACAACAATAATGCACAATGTAGTTTCAAGAATTTCAATTCTGTGAAACCATTGAAGTTTTCTGGGTCGCAAGGAGCAACTGCGCTCCTGCAATGGTTTGAAAGTCTGGAAAGCACATTCAGACATGTGCAATGTCCGAATGAGCGTAAGGTTGAGTTTTCATCTAGTGTGTTCGAGAAGCGTTCTCTTACATGGTGGAACAGAGTGATGCGCGATAGGGGTGCTGATATGGCGATGGCACAAACTTGGGAAGAGCTCCGAGCTCTCAAGATGAGAGAGTTCTGTCCCCGTCACGAGATTCGAGCTTTAGAATGAGAATTCGATGATTTGAAACAAGACGGGGGAGAACACCGTGCTTATATGGATCGATATGAGGAGCTTAGTTTGTTGTGTCCTACGATGGTTACCCTGTTGGAAAAGGCGATTGAGAGGTATATCGATGGATTACCTGATTCTGTGCAAGATATTGTGACTGGCAGTAATCCTACTACTATCCATCAAGTGATTGAGTTGGCTGCTACACTGACTGAGTCTCAGGTCAGAAAGGGTAAATTGACCCGAAAGGGTGATAAAAAGAAGACAGCTGATTCTGCACAAGACAAGGGTAAGGGTAAGGGTAAGAAGCAGGGAGAGTCTTCTAAAAAGTCAAGGAAGCGCAAGGCTTCCCAGAACTTTGCAGTCACTGCGCAGAACCCTCAGAACCCACCAGCCCAACCTCCTGCGAAGAAGCAATATGCTGGTACCGCACCTCACTGTGCTCGTTGCAACGGTCATCATGTTGCTCAACAGGCTTGTAAACAGTGTACTACATGTGGTAGACTTGGGCATCTGGCCAACATTTGTTGTTTGGGCCAAAATCAGGCTGCTCAGGTTCCAGCACAAGTTCAAGGGAATGCTGTGAGATTCCCACCTGGTTCGTGTTTTAATTACGGAGAAATGGGTCATTTCCGCAACAACTGCCCGAGGTTGGTAAATGCAAATGCGAATCCAAACGCGATTGCAAATATGAATCCCGCTCGTGGACGAGCATTCAATCTGAACGTGAATGTGGCAAGGGCGGACAACGAGGTTGTTAACGGTATGTTTCTTGTTAACAATCAACTTGCATCTGTTCTTTTTTATTCTGGTGCCGATAGGAGTTTTGTGTCGTTATCTTTTAAGCCTTTACTTGCGATACCTAGGACTAAACTGAGGAAACCCTTATCTGTCAAAGTTGCTAGTGGTAAACCTCTTGTTCTCGATTCTGTTCTTCATGATTGTCAATTGAACCTCGATGACCATCTCTTTCCTATTGACCTCACACCGATGCAACTGGGAAGTTTTAACATTATCGTGGGGATGGATTGGCTAACCAAACACCATGCTGAAGTGGTTTGTTTCGATAAGATCCTACGTATCCCTCTTTCGTCTGGCGATGTTCTGGAAGTTCGTGGTAAGAAACCATCTGGCGGATTGAAACTCATGTCGTGTACGAAAGCCCAAAGTTACTTACGAAAAGGATATGTTGCCTTTCTGGCATATGTCACCGAGGAGAAAGGCAAGAGCAAGAGTATTCAGGATATTCTGATTGTTCGGGATTATCCAGAGGTGTTTCCTGATGAACTGTCTGGTTTGCCTCTAGTTCGTCAAGTCGAGTTTCATATTGACCTTGTACTCAATGCAAACCCGATTGCGAAAGCACCTTATCGTCTTGCACCGTCTGAGATGCAAGAGTTATCGAAACAGCTTCAAGAATTATCTGATAAAGGATTCATCCGTCCGAGTTATTCACCTTGGGGAGCTCATGTCCTCTTTGTGAAAAAGAAAGATGGATCTTTTCGAATGTGTATTGATTATCGTGAGCTTAACAAGCTTACCATCAAGAATCGATATCCCCTACCTCGAATCGATGATCTCTTGTGACAACCCTCACAATTACAGGTACCGTACAATTAATTAATCTTAATTATGTGCTTAATGACTGTGCTTGATTACAACTGACAATTTAAACTGCTTTACGATTTTTGTATCATACATACATATGCATCATATTTCATACAGTCACTCCATTTATTACACACAAACTGTAGTGACATACTTGATGCACAAAGCACAGTTAGCACACTGAACGGAAATTTTAGAAACATGCTGACAATGCCAGCACATAGACAGATAATGATTTTGAGGCCAGTATGAGCCAGGGACAAGGTACTACACTAGTATGGAGTGTAGGGAGGGGAGGACCATAAAACTGCGTCATTAGGTAATAGTTAAAGTACCGGGAAGTGCCTAAAACCCACTAATAATGCATAATTCTGCATTATTTATCAGAAATTTAGCATTTAACATGCTAGTAATGTGCAAAATTTTGGAAGAATGGTCCTGTATGCTTTCCTAAGTGCCGGGAATTAATTATGACACAAAAAGATATATAAAAGGCATTATAAGGAATAATTAAGCACTTTAACGAAGCGGTATCTAACCGAATAACCGGACTTACCCGGGACACCAAATTTTGCCAAATACATTGTTTTATTATTTCTTGCTAGTCATGATCCCCGTTCACCAAAACACCCACTAAAATACCCACTAACTAACATATGTGACCATACACTTGATTCTTGGTTATGTGATGTTTATCACCATATGGAACTTGTTAAATGATGTTTAGAAACATGATTTAACAAGATTAGGAGGTGATTATGTGATACATGAAGTAATCATCTTCTAGTTAAATATGAACTTGATAAAAATGATTTTCTTGAAATATAATTAAACAAGTAGGTTGATGATCATGTAGATCCGAGTTCTACAAAAGACTTTTCTAAATAAACCAAGTTTAAAAATCGATTTTTAAAAGATTATGACTTTTACATACACTTACACCATTTTTGGAAATGAAATAAGTGTAAAAACCTTTTATTTACAAGAAGAGTTCAAAAGATTAATTTTTGTAAAAATTGTTTACAAGTTGTAAACACTTAACTCTTTTAACAAAATGATTTTTAAAGAAGTGAATACACTTTGAAAGGTAACTAAGACCACTAAACGCATTACCAAGTTACTACGTGTTTTCGGGATATATCAAGCTCATGATTAATATGTAACGCATATAGTTTTTGCTCTCGGTGATGTAAAGTTGTTTAAAGGGTAATTGTTGATGATTATTGTGATTATTTTGAAAAGAAAATGATATGCTTATTAGCATGGACGCCTCCATTTACAAAGGAAACTCTGGCGAAATTTCCTAAAAATTCCAACACTTAGAAATTATTTTCTAAAGAATGTTTGCAAATATGTTTTAAACATTGTCTTTCAAAATAAACTTCGCCATAAGTTTTGTTTCAAAATTTCAAAGTGTCGGAGGTGGGTTTTAGTAAATAAAAGCGGACAAATATATATTTAGAATATATATTTTATACTAAAACGCTTGTGTGAATATTTGCATGATTTGGGAACTAGTTATATTACTTAGTGAAAAATAATATAACTTAACAAAATACCGTTACTAGTATATTTTGGATGGATAATATTTTGATAACGAAAAATATGATTTATCACAAAGTATAACATATTTTTGAACAAGTAGAGAATATATTATTTTGAGAAGTTATAATATATTTTCTTAGTATATTTGGAGAATAGATAAATTTTGGGACAATGTTTATTTTCTTGGAAACACATTATTTTTGACAACTAAGTTATCATATACTTTTCTAAAGTGGGACTTAAGAGCACATAATATCAAGACTTTAAATCACAAAAATACATGTATAAAATACCCCCATCCTTGGGAAGGAAATACGCACATAAAATACTTGAGAAGTATGAATACGAAATAGTTGTCTAACTGTTATTTCAAGATCTAAAAATATAATGTAAGTTAAAATAATTATTATTTTAACAGTAAGTTATAACTAGGAATAATATCAAAATAACGTAACTCAAACCGTAAATACAAAAGCAAGGCACGGCCCTTTCGTCTAATAGACATTAGTACGGTGTAGGCTATCGTGTAGCTGACAAGGTTTGAGTACGAGCACAGGAGACGCACTACAGTGAGTTCATGTCCCCCTATTCTCTTAACTGTTTTTAGTTTTATAACTTCGAGGGTGAAATACATGTTACAATTATTACGGACATTTTTATACATGGTATGGTTAGCTTAAGGAGGGCATACTACTTAGATCATGTGAGTAATGGGCACAACACTTAAGGCCATTAATCCTCGTCGTAGGACCGAGGGACATGAGTGGTAGATCTATTTGGGTGTAGCGAGCCCACACCCATGAGGCCGGGGCGGCCCATAGTGGTGACTGTGTCTTACAGCTGGAAGCCCGGTGCAACTCCGCTAGGTTTGAGTTTTCCCGTATCACTTCACACATACCAGTGGCTTTGCAACCCATTGGTGATCTCTTTTTCCTTATTGCTACATACCAGGGACTTTCATACAGACATATTTTAACGGTTTATACTCACAGACATACACATGAACTCGCTCAACTTTTCTTGATTTTTCAAACTACATGTATTTCAGGGAATTGATCGGATCTGGCAAGTGTCTGCATATGTGTCAAGCTGCGTACTAAATAAAGATGTCATCCAGGGTTGTAGGGTTTGGGAGGTGTAACCCCTTTCCTGGACGGGTCACACGTCTCCAAACCTCGTTTTATTTTAAAGTCTTTTGTTGAGTCCTTGTGAACTCATTTTAAACAAGTCAAAGTTGTAACTTATTTTGGGTTGATATCACAAGACAAGTATGTTATGGTATTCTCTAAACTATATTAATGAATGAACATCTTGTATTTTATTCATATAGCATTGTTATGATTGTTGCTATGGTATTAAGAAGTCACACCAAATAAACCCACTCTTCCGCAAAAGCCAGGGTGTGACAGCTTGGTATCAGAGCCTCGATCATAGCGAACTAGGATTCTTTCTCGAGTCTAGACTATGATCATCAGGGCTCTCATGAAAACATTTTTACATTGCATGCACAAAAGCGTCCAGATCCAGGGTACAAACGTTTTTACAAAAGGCCCAAATTCATATTTCAAAATTTATATTTCAGTCTTAGAGACTGAGGGAGTTCAGCCTTAGAGGCTGGGGAGGTTCAGTCTTAGAGACTGAGGGAGGATCAGTCTTAGAGACTGAGGGAGTTCAGCCTTAGAGGCTGGGGAGGTTCAGTCTTAGAGACTGAGGGAGGATCAGTCTAAGAGACTAAGGGAGGTTTAGTCTTAGAGACTGAGGGAGTTCAGCCTTAGAGGCTGGGGAGGTTCAGTCTTAGAGACTGAGGGAGGATCAGTCTTAGAGACTGAGGTAGTTCAGCCTTAGAGGCTGGGGAGGTTCAGTCTTAGAGACTGAGGGAGGATCAGTCTTAGAGACTGAGGGAGGTTTAGTCTTAGAGACTGGGGGAAAATTTAGTCTTAGAGACTGGGAGGTTGGTCTTAGAGACCAGGGATTTAGTCTTAGAGACAGGGAAAGTTGGTCTTAGAGACCAGGGAGTTGGTCTTAGAGACCAGGGAGTTTAGTCTTAGAGGCGGGGTGGGATAGTCTGGGGAAGACTAGGACGATTACTTGCTTGCGTTATTGTGACTTACATGCTTATTTGATTATATGTTGATATATGTGCAATTGTCGTGATTATTTTGTTACAGACGTCATGTCTTCTTCGAGTGGAGTTTCTGGCGCACTAGACCCCATAGCAGTAGATTCAGATGATCCGATGCCCACAGATCCCGAGATTTATACATCTGATACTGACAGCAGTGATGATGACGACTTCCAGCCTTTTGCTTTGCCGGATGTCGGAGACGATGTTCAGCTCGCTGATGGTATTCTAGTCGGGGATCTACCTCTTGCTGAGATCCCTGCTCCCGTTCCCCTTGCTGCAGTTCCTGTTGAGGACCTGCCACTTGATGATGATGTCGTTATTCCTATCGTTGAGGTTCCGGTTATGAAGGATCCTTCTGATTCTTTCGGTCCAGACTCTTTTGAGTCAGAAGCATCTTCAACTCTCCATGCGCTGGGGTTACAGCGATACCCCACCGACTCAGATTCCGATATGGCCATGTCAGCCGCATCCGATCAGGACCCTGATTTTGACCTTACTGATGACCCCGATCACGAGTTTGACCTTGCTGATGACGTCGAGCATGAGATGGACTATGCTCCTGATGAGCAGCCATTAGAGGCCCCTGTTTCTCCTCACGATCTCGACCCAGATCACGAGATTGGGCTTGTGCACGAGGATCAGCCCCTAGAGGCTCCTGTTGCTCCTATCGATCAGCCCCCTGTTGTACCCGCTGATCTAGATCTAGCCCCAGCTGACCCTGTCCCATTGCCAAATCATGACCCTATCTTTGTTGAGATACCTGATATTGCACCGATATTACCTGATCCAGTCCTTATGTTTGATGACCATGCTCTGTTTGCCACCCACATCGATCCTAGATATGCTGACACCCATAATGGGTGGGTCGATGATGACGATTATCCCCCATACGTTAGACCAGTCACTCCCTCTCATGCACCCATCTCTGCACCGATTGATGTTGCCCCTCATTTTCCCCATGTGTCAGATATCCATCGCACCGACCTTCCTATCACTTTTCTTCAAGACATTCCTCCACCTCGTCCTGGGGAGGGTTCGTCGAAACAGTAGCCTGCTTTTGTCCCGCCTGTGTCGTCAGCTGTACCATTCATGTCTAAGTTTCCTCGCACCACATCACCTTTTGCACCCTCAGGCGAGCCACTTATGTGGTCTTCGCCCACTGTCATGCCTCTATCAGACCCATATCACCCTTTCCATGTTGGATATACCATGGATGATATACTTACATCCCTGCAGTTACAGCAGGATGCGTTGAGCCGACGAGTCCAGGAGCTGGAGAGGATTCCGCGTCCTCCCCCTTGTCATTGTCAGTCTCCTTTTGCTACACCACCAGCTCCTCTTCCACTACACCTGGATTCTGATGTCCGTTTCCTCACACCGGAGTAGCAAATTGCTTACCTGCTGCGCGTTGTCCACGCACTTGAGGAGGATTGGGTGCTTATGCGTCGTTTGCTTTTCTTCCCTCCTCCTCCTCCTCCGCCATCAGCGTAGCTATATTTTTGGTTTGGTGCAGGTAGATTGTTTTGATGAGAGAGCCGCAATTGGGCCAACATATGAAGACTTTTGGAAGACCACATTTTTGTATATGATTTGTGTAGACTGACTTGTATTTGGGGGTGATGTAACCCTATGATCTTATTTTGATGTACGATGTACTGTGAAACATGTAAAACTATATTGTGGTCATGATTAAATGAAAGCTCAATGGCAACGTTCTCACTACATGCATTGTTGAATTATTTGTCTTATATTATAACATGGGATGTTATGTGTTATGAGGTTGATGGGTGTTATTATATACGCATATTACTTACTATAATTACTATGACCTGACCAATATGATCTTCTTTTAGAAGATGCCTCCACGACGAGACACACGTTTGCCTACTACCGAGGCAGAATTACAGGAACGTATTTCAAAGGCAATAGCAGATTATGAGGTCTCCCGTGTCGAGACTAGCGGAGATTCCTCAAGGAACAACAACCCACCAAATGGTAATGTCCAAGTCGCTTGAGACACATTGCGTTACATTTGGATATATCTTACGCATCCACTAATGCTTTCTGTAAATGATAATTACTTTTACAGGCTGTACCTACAAACAATTCCTGGATTGTAAGCCCTTGAACTACGACGGCACTGGAGGTGCTGTTGCTTTCGTCAGGTGGACGGAAAAGACGGATTCGGTAATAAGGATGAGCAAGTGTGCTCCTAAGAACCAAGTTACTTACGTCTCATTACTCTTTCTTGATGGTGCTTTATCCTGGTGGAACCTGCAAGTTCAAACCTTGGGAGAGGCGGCGGCGTATGCACTGACATGGGCTGAGCTGAAGGAGCTCATGAGGAAGAAATATTGTTCACGGGCAGAGATACAGAAGCTGGAGATGGAATTCTGGAACCTAAAAATGGATGGCCCAAAAATTGCTGAATATGTCCAAAGGTTCCACGACTTGTCACGTGTTGTGCCATATATGGTTGATCCTAAATTTAAACGCATTGAGCGTTTCATCTGGGGATTGGCACCCCAGATCATGAGCATGGTAACAACGTCCAAGCCTCCAACGATTACCGAAGCCATTGATCTCAGCGTAGCACTTACAGAAGAAGCCATCAGGTTAAATAAGTTCTCAATTTCTGAACCAAAGAAGAAAGAAACTCATGTTGAATCGTCAGGGGAGAACAAGAGGAAATTCTCCAACTTTAAAAAGAGTACAGGCAGTGCCAACAAGAGGAAGGATGTGAACCCCCCAGCTGAAGCTAAGTAAGGTGTTGAAGTCAAAGGGAAAGGACTGCCCAAATGTGAATTTTGCCAGTATCATCATGCTGGCCGGTGCAGTATTAGAAAATGTGAATCCTGTGGGAAGATTGGTCACTTAAAGGACACTTGTTGGGTTGGTACTATCTGTGGTGGCCAAAGGGGATTGGTAACAACAACCGTGGAGGTAACGGGACTGGGAACCGCAACGGCGGAAATGGTAATCGTGGTAACTTCGGGAATCAAGCAGGAAATGGTAACCGCAATCAAAACAACAATCAAGGCGGTAATGGAGATGGTAACGGTCGAGGACCAGGATGTTTTAACTGCGGAGACATTGGGCACTTCAAGCGTGAATGCCCAAAACTCAATCAAGCTCGTGGAAGGGTATTCAACATTGGAGCGAGGGAAGCACGCCAGGACCCGAATGTTGTCACTGGTACGTTCCCTATAAATCAATGCTTTGCATCTATTCTATTTGACACTGGTGCCGACTATAGTTTTGTATCGCTAGAATTTAAGAATATGCTTGGGTTAACTGCAAGTAAGTTAGATATTCCTTACTCATTTGAACTGGCTAATGGAAAGCTAGTTGAAACAAAAGAAGTCATCAGAGGATGTGTGATAGAGCTGGGAGGACATGAATTTACACTGGATCTACTGCCAGTCGAGTTGGGAAGCTTCGACGTGGTAGTAGGGATGGATTGGTTGTCCAGCAATAGAGCCGAAATTGTATGTCACGAGAAGACCATTCGCATCCCAATGGCGAATGGAGAAACAATTGTGGTACACGGAGAGAAGCGTGATAGGCCCTTAAGGATCATTAGCTGTTTAAAAGCTAGAAGGTGTTTGAAGAAGGGATGTGTTGCCTTCTTGGCACACATCGTTGATAAAGAAGCCGCGGAGCCAAAGATAGAAGATATTCTAGTCATGAAGGAATATCCTGAAGTCTTTCCAGAAGACTTGCCAGGATTGCCGCCACAAAGACAAGTCGAGTTCCATATTGACTTAATTCCAGGCGTCACGCCTGTGGCTAAGGCACCTTATAGACTTGCACCTTCGGAAATGCAGGAGTTGTCGACGCAACTTCAGGAGTTGTTAGACAAGGGATTCATCAGGCCAAGCTTCTCACCTTGGGGAGCTATAGTTTTGTTCGTTAAAAAGAAGGATGGTAGTTTCCGCATGTGTATTGACTACCGGGAGCTGAACAAGTTAACAATTAAGAACAAATATCCTTTGTCGAGAATCGACGACCTGTTCGATCAATTACAAGGTTCGAGTTTCTACTCAAAGATCGACCTTCGATCGGGTTATCAACAGTTGAGGATCCAAGAGGAGAGCATCCCAAAGACGGCCTTTAGGACTCGCTATGGACATTACGAGTTCCTGGTTATGCCGTTCGGGTTGACAAACGCGCCAGCCGTGTTCATGGACTTGATGAACAGAGTCTGCAAGTCGTACCTTGATAAGTTTGTGATTGTGTTCATTGACGATATTTTGATCTACTCAAAGACAAAAGAAGAACATGAGCATCATCTAAGAGCCATTTTAGAGCTGCTTAAGAAGGAGAAGTTATACGCAAAGTTCTCAAAGTGTGAGTTCTGGTTACGTGAAGTTCAGTTTCTTGGTCATGTGGTTAATGGAAATGGAATTCATGTGGATCCCACAAAGATCGAGTCAATCAAGAACTGGGAGACTCCAAAGACACCAACCGAGATTTGACAGTTTCTAGGTTTGGCTGGGTATTATCGCAGGTTCATTGAGGATTTCTCGAAAATCGCTCAACCTTTTACCTCTCTCACCTAGAAAGACAAGAAGTTTGATTGGGGAGACAAACAAGAAGAGGCATTTCAGTTATTGAAAAACAAGCTTTGCGACGCACCGATCTTATCTCTACCCGAAGGCACGGACGACTTCGTGGTATATTGCGACGCCTCGCGTTAAGGTTTGGGATGTGTATTAATGCAACGACAGAAGGTTATAGCATATGCTTCTCGCTAGTTAAAAGTCCATGAGAAGAACTACACCACGCATGACTTGGAGTTAGGCGCAGTGGTGTTTGCTTTGAAAATCTGGCGACATTACTTGTATAGCACGCGATGCACAATATTTACTGATCACAAAAGCCTGCAGCACATTTTTAATCAAAAAGAGCTTAACATGAGACAGAGACGCTGGGTTGAATTGTTGAACGACTATGATTGTGAAATCAAGTATCACCCAGGGAAGGCGAATGTAGTCGCCGATGCCTTAAGTCGGAAAGAAAGGATTAAGCCCATAAGGGTTAGGGCTTTGGAAATGATTGTTCAGACAGACCTCACATTGCACATTCGTGCTGCGCAAAGGGAAGCTCTTAAAAGGGAAAACCTTGTGAATGAATATCTCCGTGGGATAGTGAAGCAATTGGTGCCAAAGGAGGATGGAACATTGTGCTTCTTGGGAAGAATTTGGGTTCCCCTCTTTGGTGGTCTTAGAGAAGTGATTTTCAATGAGGCTCATAAGTCAAGGTACTCGATTCATCCCGGTGCGGATAAAATGTACCAATATCTAAAGGATTTTTATTGGTGGCTGAGAATGAAAGGCGACGTTGCAATATATGTTGGCAAATGTTTGACTTGCGCCAAAGTGAAGGCCGAATACCAGAAGCCTTCAGGTCTTCTACAACAACCCGAAATACCTCAGTGGAAGTGGAAACAGATTTCCATGGATTTTATAACAAAATTGCGAAGGACGCCCAAAGGTCACGATACAATTTGGGTGATTGTAGACCACTTAACGAAATCAGCACACTTTTTGCCAATCAAGGAAAAAGATAACACGAGCAAACTTGCTGAGATATACCTGAGAGAGATTGTTGCACGTCATGGAGTGCCTCTCTCAATTATCTCTGATAGAGATGGAAGATTTGTGTCAAGGATTTGGTAATCCTTCCAAGAAGCTTTTGGTTCTCAGTTAAATCTGAGTACTGCCTTTCATCCACAGATAGACGGACAGACCGAACGAACGATTCAAACATTAGAAGACATGTTGCGAGCTTGCGTAATAGATTTAGGTGGAAGTTGGGACGTTCACCTACCATTGGTTGAATTTTCATACAATAACAGTTATCATGCAAGCATTCAAGCCGCGCCGTTCGAAGCTCTTTATGGGCGTAAGTGTCGATCACCCCTATGCTGGGCAGACGCGGGTGATAGACAGCTTGTTGGCCCAGAATTGGTTCAGGAAACAACAGACAAGATTTTGCAGATCCGAGAACGCATCAAAGCGGCTCGTGATCGACAAAAGAGTTATGCGGACCGCAGAAGAAAACCTCTGGAATTTGAGGTGGGAGATATGGTATTGTTGAAGGTTTCACCCTGGAAGGGTGTGTCACGCTTTGGGAAGCGTGGGAAGCTGAACCCCTGATACATTGGTCCATTCAGAATTCTGGAACGGATTGGTCTCGTAGCATACAAGTTGGACTTACCTGCAGAGCTGAATGGCGTCCATGATACATTTCACGTATCCAACTTGAAAAAGAGTCCAACACAAGAAACCGTGGTCATGCCTACCGACGAAATTCATGTTGACGACACACACCACTTTATTGAAGAACCAGTTGAGGTTACGGATTGGAAGATTAACAAAACACGCAGGAGTAGTGTCAAACTCATCAAGGTTTGATGGAATGCAAGGCATGGCCCAGAATTCACATGGGAAAGTGAGGATCAAATGAAGGAAAAATACCCGTATTTGTTCCCCAAGACCCCTGCAACTAGAAGCAGAACCTAAAATTTCGGAACGAAATTTTCTTAACGAAGGGAGAATGTGACAACCCTCACAATTACAGGTACCGTACAATTAATTAATCTTAATTATGTGCTTAATGATTGTGCTTGAATACAACTGACAATTTAAACTGCTTTATGATTTTTGTATCATACATACATATGCATCATATTTCATACAGTCACTCCATTTATTACACACAAACTATAGTGACATACTTGATGCACAAAGCACAGTTAGCACACTGAACGGAAAATTCAGAAACATGCTGACAATGCCAGCACATAGACAGATAATGTTTTTGAGGCCAGTATGAGCCAGGGACAAGGTACTACACTAGTATGGAGTGTAGGGAGGCGAGGACCATAAAACTGCGTCGTTAGGTAATAGTTAAAGTACCGGGAAGTGCCTAAAACCCACTAATAATGCAGAATTCTGCATTATTTATCAGAAATTCAGCATTTAACATGCTAGTAATGTGCAAAATTTTGGCAGAATGGTCCTGTATGCTTTCCTAAGTGCCGGGAATTAATTATGACACAAAAAGATATATAAAAGGCATTATAAGGAACAATTAAGCACGTTAACGAAACGGTATCTAACCGAATAACCGAACATTACCCGGGACACCAAATTTTGCCAAATACATTGTTTTATTATTTCTTGGCAAGTCATGATCCCCGTTCACCATAACACCCACTAACTAACATATGTGACCATACACTTGGAATTTGACTAACAATTACCAACTATCATCAAGATATTACATCTAACTCCCCCCCCCCTCCCCCATTACCCATTTACGGTCACCCAAGGGGACCCACAAAATTCACCAACATACTTCCTAGATTTGTTTCTATTTTATATTAGATTGTTGCTTGAAACATTAGACATTATATTTGAAAGGTGATCTTTATAAGTATGGTGCCTCAAGATCATCTTATCATTACATATCTTCTCAAAATTCACCCCAACTCCCCCACTCTCCTCTCTCCCTCTCGGCCTCACTATAACCGTCACCACCACCACTTTAACACCACCATATTCTTCCATTTTTAAGTTTCATCCAAGTGCTAGAAGGTGAATTAAAGGAGCTTGAAGTTGGAGATCATCAAGGAGCTTCATACATTACCTTCACCCACCATTTTCTTCATCTTTTTCACTAGAGTTCTTCTCTAGCCTTTGAGCTAGTTGTAAGTCCTTGTTTAACCTTTGTTCACTTCTATTTTGAGTAGTTAAAAGTTATAGTATATTGAAATTTACAAGAACACTAAAAGGGTTTAAACAAGAAACTTGAACATAAAAGTTTACATGAAGATGAAATGTTGTTAGTAGGCTGTTGTAGTGAAAATGTTGTTGATTGCATGTTTATTCTTGGTTATGTGATGTTAATCACCATATGGAACTTGTTAAATGATGTTTAGAAACATGATTTAACAAGATTAGGATGTGATTATGTGATACATCAAGTAATCATCTTCTAGTTAAATATGAACTTGATAAAAATGATTTTCTTGAAATATAATTAAACAACTAGGTTGATGATCATGTAGATCCGAGTTCTACAAAAGACTTTTCTAAATAAACAAGTTTAAAAATCGATTTTTAAAAGATTATGACTTTTACATACACTTACACCATTTTTGGAAATGAAATAAGTGTAAAAACCTTTTATTTACAAGAAGAGTTCAAAAGATTATTTTTTGTAAAAATTGTTTACAAGTTGTAAACACTTAACTCTTTTAAGAAAATGATTTTTAAAGAAGTGAATACACTTTGAAAGGTAACTAAGACCACTAAACGCATTACCAAGTTACTACGTGTTTTCGGGATATATCAAGTTCATGATTAATATGTAACGCATATAGTTTTTGCTCTCGGTGATGTAAAGTTGTTTAAAGGGTAATTGTTGATGATTATTGTGATTATTTTGAAAAGAAAATGATATGCTTATTAGCATGGACGCCTCCATTTACAAAGGAAACTCTGGCGAAATTTCCTAAAAATTCCAACACTTAGAAATTATTTTCTAAAGAATGTTTGCAAATATGTTTTAAACATTGTCTTTCAAAATAAACTTCGCCATAAGTTTTGTTTCAAAATTTCAAAGTGTCGGAGGTGGGTTTTCGTAAATAAAAGCGGACAAATATATATTAAGAATATATATTTTATACTAAAACGCTTGTGTAAATATTTGCATGATTTGGGAACTAGTTATATTACTTAGTGAAAAATAATATAACTTAACAAAATACCGTTACTAGTATATTTTGGATGGATAATATTTTGATAACGAAAAAAATGATTTATCACAAAGTATAACATATTTTGAACAAGTAGAGAATATATTATTTTGAGAAGTTATAATATATTTTCTTAGTGTATTTGGAGAATAGATAAATTTTGGGACAATGTTTATTTTCTTGGAAACACATTATTTTTGACAACTAAGTTATCATATACTTTTCTAAAGTGGGACTTAAGAGAACATAATATCAAGACTTTAAATCACAAAAATACATGTATAAAATACCCCCATCCTTGGGAAGGAAATACGCACATAAAATACTTGAGAAGTATGAATACGAAATAGTTGTCTAACTATTATTTCAAGATCTAAAAATATAATGTAAGTTAAAATAATTATTATTTTAACAATAAGTTATAACTTGGAATAATATCAAAATAACGTAACTCAAACCGTAAATACAAAAGCAAGGCACGGCCCTTTCGTCTAATAGACATTAGTACGGTGTAGGTTATCGTGTAGCTGACAAGGTTTGAGTACGAGCACAGGAGACGCACTACAGTGAGTTCATGTCCCCCTATTCTCTTAACTGTTTTCAGTTTTATAACTTCGGGGGTGAAATACATGTTACAATTATTACGGACATTTTTATACATGGTATGGTTAGCTTAAGGAGGGCATACTACTTAGATCTTGTGAGTGATAGGCACAACACTTAAGGCCATTAATCCTCATCGTAGGACCGAGGGACATGAGTGATAGATCTATTTGGGTGTAGCGAGCCCACACCCATGAGGCCGGGGCGGCCCATAGTGGTGACTGAGTCTTACAGCCGGAAGCCCGGTGCAACTCCGCTAGGTTTGAGTTTTCCCGTATCACTTCACACATACCAGTGGCTTTGCAACCCATTGGTGATCTCTTTTTCCTTATTGCTACATACCAGGGACTTTCATACAGACATATTTTAATGGTTTATACTCACAGACATACACATGAACTCGCTCAACTTTTGTTGATTTTTCAAACTACATCTATTTCAGGGAATTGATTGGATCTGGCAAGTGTCTACATATGTGTCAAGCTGCGTACTAAATAAAGATGTCATCCAGGATTGTTAACCCCTTTCCTGGACGGGTCACACGTCTCCAAACCTCGTTTTATTTTAAAGTCTTTTGTTGAGTCCTTGTGAACTCATTTTAAACAAGTCAAGGTTGTAACTTATTTTGGGTTGATATCACAAGACAAGCATGTTATGGTATTCTCTAAACTATATTAATGGATGAACATCTCGTATTTTATTCATATAGCATTGTTATGATTGTTGCTATGGTATTAAGAAGTCACACCAAATAAACCCACGCTTCCGCAAAAGCCAGGGTGTGACATCTCTTTGATCAGCTGCAAGGTGCTACCTGTTTTTCCAAGATCGATCTGCATTATGGGTATCATCAGCTTCGTGTTCTCGAAGAAGATATTCCCAAAACTGCTTTTCGCACGAGATATGGGCATTACGAGTTTACTATCATGCCTTTTGGTCTGACTAATGCTCCAGCTATCTTCATGGACTTAATGAATAGGGTCTGTAAACCTTATTTAGATAAGTTCATTATTGTGTTCATCGATGATATTCTCATTTATTCGAAGTCTCGAGCCGGTCACGAGCAACACCTTCGTTTTACATTGGAACTCCTGAAGAAGGAACAACTTTTTGCTAAATTCTCCAAGTTTGAATTTTGGCTTAAAGAAGTTCAGTTTTTGGGTCATATAGTCAACGAGCAGGGTATTCATGTGGATCCATCCAAAATTGCCGCAATTAAGGATTGGAATACACCGACGACACCTACAGAGATTCGTTCTTTCCTTGGTCTTGCTGGATCTTATCGTCATTTCATTTCAAACTTCTCGAAGATTGCGGTTCCACTCACTGCTTTGACTCAAAAGAATAAGCCTTTTGAGTGGGGACCCAAGCAAGAAGAAGCGTTCCAAACGCTGAAACAGAAGCTGTGTGATGCTCCTGTTCTATCTTTGCCCGATGGGAACGATGATTTCGTTGTCTACTGCGATGTGTCCAACTTAGGCCTTGGTTGTGTTCTTATGCAACGAGGTAAAGTTATAGCATACGCATCTAGACAATTGAAAGTTCACGAGAAGAACTACACGACTCATGATCTTGAGTTGGGAGCTGTGGTTTTTGCTCTCAAAATTTGGAGACACTACCTGTATGGCACGAAGTGTGTGGTTTTCACATACCACAAAAGTCTCCAGCATATTCTCAATCAGAAGGAGTTGAATATGAGGCAACGACGTTGGGTTGAGCTCTTGAACGACTATGATTGCGAGATTCGCTACCATCCTGGTTAGGCGAATGTCGTAGCCGATGAGCTTAGTCGAAAGGAGCGAGTCAAGCTTCATTCTGTTCGAATTCTAACTGATCTTCAAACTCGTGTTATTCAAGCTCAGCAATTTTGTGTTTCACAAAATTTGATGGGTAAGGAATTACCACATCAACTTGAGCTTAAACTTGAAGTAAAAGGCGATGGTTTACTCTATTTCAAGGATCGTTTGTGGATTCCGAAACAAGGATCGTCAAGGCTGAACATCAATGACCATCTGGTTTGGTTGTACAACCAGAAATACCAGTTTGGAAGTGGGAGAACATTACGATGGATCTCATCACTAAATTACCGCGTACATCTAAAGGTCACGATGCTATTTGGGTCGTTATCGATCGTTTAACGAAGTCAGCTCATTTTATTCCGATTCGCGAGGATCTATCTGCTGATAAACTTGCAAAGATTTATGTTGATGAGATTGTATCTCGACATGGTGTTCCTTTGGACATCATATCTGATCGTGATGCTCGATTTTCATCTCATTTTTGGAAGACCATGCAATCTACTATGGGAACCCAACTAAATCTAAGCACTGCTTATAATCCCCAAACAGATGGACAATCTGAGAGGACGCTTCAAACTTTGGAGGATATGCTTAGAGCATGCGTGATAGACTTTGGTGGTAATTAGGATTCTCATCTGCCATTGATTGAGTTCTCTTACAACAATAGTTATCATGCTAGCATTAATATGGCACCGTTCGAAGCTCTTTATGGTTGAAAATGTCGTTCACCTGTCTGTTGGAATGAGATCGGTGAAGCTCAGCTTACTGGACCTGAGCTCATTCTGGAAACAACAGACAAAATCAAGAAGATCCACGATAGTCTTGTGACAGCTAGAAGCCGTCAAAAGAGTTATGCGGATATGCGACGCAAGCCCCTAGAATTTCAAGTCGGAGACCATGTCCTACTCAAGGTGTCACCTTGGAAGGGAGTGGTGAGATCTGGAAAGAAAGGAAAACTTGCACCACGATATGTTGGACATTTTAAGATTGTTGAAAGAGTTGGAAAGGTTGCCTATCGACTAGAGCTACCTCCAGAGCTTGGAAATATTCATCCGACTTTTCATGTGTCCAACTTGCGAAAGTGTTTAGCTGACGCTAATCTTCACATTCCACTCGACGAAATCCAAATCGATGAGACGATGCACTTTGTCGAGAAACCTGTGGAGATAGTGGACCGTACATTCAAACAGTTGAAGAACAAACGGATTTGATTAGTCAAGGTTCACTGGGAATCCAAACGTAGCCCAGAGTTTACTTGGGAACGTGAGGACCAAATGAAGGCGAAATATCCGCAATTGTTCTCACAAGTTTACTCTAGTTAAAATTTCGGGACGAAATTTCCTAAAGTAGGGGAGACTGTGACAACTGTGCTCTGTAATCAATGTACAATGTAAAACAATGTTAACTATCAATAAAACAACGTGTTTTGGTGTTATTATATGTGTAATTGTGTTTGATGATTTTACGATTCAATTCGATTCCGATTTCAAGCTTTAAATCGCTTTCTTGAAAGTTAAACGCAAACTGGTGCGTAAACGCAGTCAGTTTAACACGAAAAACACTCCGGAATAGTGACATAGGCTTAACATACCTTAAATAACCTTTACATAACTTATAAATAAGTTTTGGATGGTTTGGTGTGTTGAAATCAAGTTTGTTCGATCGCAGGGACTATTTGTGTCAAACTGCGAAACTATATCGATTCGTATAGTATCAAACAGTCCGGAACTTGATCATAAGCTAAACATACCATAAATAACCTAAACATAGCTTAGAAATAAGCTTTGAGTGGTTCGGTGTGCGAAAATATGCTTATTTGATCTTACAAGGACTAAAAGTGTCAAAAACGGCGTAAGTTTGCATTTTAGCGCATATCTTACGTTCTGACCACATCTGGACATTCAAAATTTTTGTACACACTAAAATATTTTTATTTTAGTTATCGGCATGCAAAAAATTCCATTCGTCGCTTAATTTGGATCGTTTTCGCGTCCGTTTGAGTTTCGTCGTAATTTGACGAATAACGCGACCGTACGACCAAACGAGCCGACATCCGAGAGTTTTCCAAGCATATTTTGAGTCCTCTAAACTATAATGACCTGTTCGAGCCTTGAAAATGGCTTAACGGGTTTCAAAAGTGCTTGAATTGGGCTCAAATAAGTGCAGGGACCTATGTTGTCAAAATTGAAACTGTTTGCTGATCTGCAAGTTTAGGCCGGCCGCGTAAGACCTGTATGAATCTTACGCGGGCCGCCTAAAACTGCCCAGCACTAGAAAATCAGTTTTTAGCATTATGTTGCAACTTCAGGGGCTGTTATGGTAATTTCTTTATGTGGTAGCCAAGTTAACACCTCTCCAAGGCTTTGAACCTGCCTATAACACTTGTATGGCCATGATTTTTGCTTGGTGACCACACAAACAAGTGTCATGATCTTGTAAGTTTGCAACAAGTATAAATAGGCATGCCCTCATTCCATTTTCCACACATTAGATCTGAGATTTCTCTAAGTTGATGTGATTATTCACATCATACCTGAGAATACTTGGAATCAAATCTCTTTGGACCCTTTGTAAGTCCTCTTTCGTTCTTTTATGCGTTTTTACATGAAAGTCAAACTTTGATTGACTTTCTGCATTGACCAATCTATGGTCAACACGAAGTTCATTTGAACTTCACAACGTGATCGTAATCACGATGGTTATAGTCCTTAGTGACTATACCTACTGATTACCACGTTGACTAGGCGTAGTGACGAGTCGTAGTTTCGGTCAAAATACGCATTTAAGCGTATTTTGCAACCAAACTACTCTTGGTATCAAAACACTTTGTTTTGATATCTAAAACCTATTTTCTAACTTAGTTAAGCATGTTTTAACATGCTTAGCTCGTCACTCTTAGTTTAGTGCTTGTTTAGAGTCGTAAGTCAAGCGGTCTAAACCACCGCTTAGACTTTCAAACTCGACCCGTTTGGTCGATCATTAGGATTCGACCAAGCATGATTAGTGACCATTGTTGCATAGGGGATAACCTTCCGAGGTTATACCTTATGGTCACGTAGTTTAAGTAGTTGTATGATAGGTAGTTTATATGCCTTAGGTAATTTACCAAAATGCCCTTTTCATGCATAATTGAATTTTAAGCATATGTAACCTAAACTTTTGTCACATAACTGATTATGCAACACAATTAAACATGTTTAGGCATATAATACTTGTCATAGGACTAGTTAGACGTCTCGAACGCGCTTTTGTGCGAACGACACGTTAAAGTAGCATAAGCTACCTTAATGGGTCGTAACGGGTCGAAAGCACTTAGGTTAGGTTCCGATTTAGAATGTAGGCTTTATTAAACCATATCACATGAGTTCCAACACTCATTTGGTTTACAAGACCTCGTTCTGTCCGATCTTCCGATTTAGGTGTCGATTATTTACTAGTGATCCGATTACTAGGTACTACTTGAAATTCCTTGGTTTGCCTGAGCTTCGCTAAGTTCTTTAGATCAAGGATACCCTTCTATTCAAAGTGAGTACATAGTTCCCCTATTTGACTGTTTTCAATTGTTTTGGGGTGATTCATATGTATTAAATGATTTCGAGATTTAAACGATGGTTTCAAAAACGATTTAAATGGTTTATATTAAACTAATAACGATTTCGATAATGTGAACGAACTTGTTGGGTTTAGTTACATAACAAATGACATTCATTAATTTTGGCTGAACCGACCAGTACTAGGTTATGGTACCATAGGATCTGACAAATCCCGTTATCAGACTACACCCATGGTTATGTGTGGGGGTTACGTAGGTAACGACCGAATCTGTGATTGTTAACTTACCCTTTGGTGGTTTGTTAATGCGAGAAACGAGATAGTCGAGTCACAAAGGTTTGAATGTTATTAGCGAGACGACCATAAGTAGTTTCACAATTAAAACGAATACGATTTTGGGACGAGTTAAACGATTTGATACGACTTAAACGAGATAAACGAATTGGATAAACGATTGGTTTTGGGTAGTGAATAGATAATGGGACGTGTGTAGCATGGTAAAAGCATGGTAGATACGCCGTTGGTACATCTTATATATAAGTGCTTTTATCATATTACTTACCGTAGCATTATTTAGTTCACTTGGGAAACGATTTTCGAAACGATGTCACACAACGAGGTTTTCTAAAGGATATAAACCATACGAGTTTATTAACGAGTTTTTACGAGATGTTTTACGAATTGGTTTACTAAAACAAATGTTTTTGGGTTAAGAATCATGGCTACGAGATTTTATAAACTATAACCAATTTGATTTGAGTTGGTTAATTATGTTGCAATACACTTTTCAAAACGAAGTTTGTACTTTCGACTCTTGTAGTCTAATAAGGTACTGCAACATATAAACAAGCCATGAATCCGATACTCTCCTAAAATCTATGTGCTCGCCAGCATTTCTTTGCTGACTTTGTTTTTACATATGTTTCAGGTGGTGTTGCGTGATATCGATTGCTAGGATGCATGAGTCACATAGGATCTGGACGAGGCCATAGTGACTTAATAACGATAATAGACGATGTTTAATTTGTTTGTTTAGTTTTAAAGACAATGTACATTACTTAATAAATCAATAAAACGAAACTTTTAATTACCATGGTTGTGAAACGATGATTCTGTTACAACACTCCCCGATGTTTCCGCCATGGTTTGTTGTTTTACGTGGTCGGGGTGTGACAACGACCCCATGTTCAGACTCTGTATCTGGGAGTTTTGTTAAAAAATATGCAAAGTGAACACGGCCCCGTGTTCAGTCTACTATAAATGCAAAAACTAACTAAAATGTAGAAAATGTGCGCGCGATTTAAAAAGGTTTTGAAAAACTGATTAGGCCGTCGATTTTAAGCTTTTTTAAAATCCTTGTGTCCCCGGAAACGGCGCCAAAAACTTGATGCGTGTGTAGCATTATATATTTTTGGTTATATTTTAAGCCCTTTTTAACACTTTAGTCAAGTTTTAAATTTATAAAACACGATATTTTACTAACACTAAACACACATATGGGCAAGTGCACCCATCGTGAGCGTAGTATAGCGTTGGTAAGATACCGAGGCCGTCCAAGGACACAAGAGCTTTTAGTACCGGTTTATCCTCAACGTCTAATCAAATCAAAAGTTTGATGAAAAATTTTAAACATGAAAATAAAAACTAAAAAAACTGAAAATAAAAATAAAAATAAAATAAAAACAGATAGACAAGATGAATCACTTGGATCCAACTCGCCTTTAGTGTAACCTTTGATGATTTCTGCACTTTTGTACTTTTTAAGAGATTATCTTAGTTATAGTAGTAGGCCCCTCTTTTGAAGGTGACATTACCCACAACCCAGTAGTTTGAGTCAGTAAGGATGCAATCCTAAAGGGTCGGAATATTGAAAGATAATTAATTAAGTTATTAATGCGTAATGTGGTAGGCCCCTCTTTTAAAGGTGACGTTACCCTCGGCTAAGTGGTTTGAGTCAGCAGGGATACAATCCCAAGTAGCCGGGTTAATGTATTAATAGTAGTTTACATATGAGGGGATCAAGCCATTCGCACCCCCGCCATCCAATACCAGTGGGTATTGAAGGAGGTCCTAGTAAGCTTGACCCAGGTCCTTGCAGGATCTATACACTAAACAAGGCAAGAACCTTACCAAACCATTCCCTTAACCCCTAACCAGGTAGCCAACATATCTCTATATAGACC
>JARYGA010002769.1:0-36388 GCA_030545235.1 Helianthus tuberosus
GCCGAAACCTTCTGAATCAGAGAAAGGAAGTCCAGGAGAGGGGATCGATAAGGAGTCTTTTGAAGACGAAGTTGCTCAGACCATCGATTTCGGCTCTCGTCTGGGGATCGAAGTGCTGGGTTTTGAGAATCAGGTGCGAAAAGTGGTTAGTGGGGAAATGGGCTCAAGCGGTTGTAAATGAATTATCTTTCGGTAAATGTTAATGGGGTGGCTGACTCGTGTAAAAGCATTTGGATCCGAAATTTAAAAGCTAGCATAAAAGCCGACTTCTTCGGCCTCCAGGAATCTCATATGAGCTCCCTTTCGGAGCCCTTCCTCCGCCGATTCTAGGATAAATCTAATATGCTTTCTGATTTTGTTGGTTCTATTGGTAGATCGGGTGGCCTGGTTTCCTTGTGGAACCCTGACGTCTTCAAGGTGGAGTATGTTTATAACCAACAAAGGTTTCTGTTGGTTTCCGGTTTTATTCAGGGAGGTTCGGATCGCCTAAATGTCCTAAATCTCCATGCCCCTAACGACATAAATGGTAGAAGGGAAATGTGGAGGGAGTTAGTTAGCATTATCAACTCGGTTTGTGGGGCTTGGGTTTTGCTAGGTGATTTTAACGAAGTTCGGTCACAGGAAGAACGCGTAAACTCTCGCTTTAACCAACGCGCCGCTGCGTCGTTCAACGACTTTATTTTGAAAAGTGGTCTTCTGGAATATCCATTGAATGGAGGTAATTTTACTTTTATTTCTGGCCATTTTGAAGTGAAAATGAGTAAATTAGATCGTTTCCTTGTTAATGATCTATTCTTGAGCTCCTGGCCGAGAGCTAAAGCGGAGGTTCTTAAACGTGGTCTCTCCGATCATTGTCCGATCTCCTTGACATGCCGATCTGCTGATTTTGGTCCTATCCCTTTTATGTTTTTTAACTCTTGGATTGGTGATCAAAAATTGTCTGAGATTGTGTCGTCCGTTTTTAAAGAGCGTGATTTGATTGGTAGGAAAGACGTTATCCTTGCTAAGTTTCTTAAACAGTGCAAAGTGGAAATAAAAAAATGGAGGTCAGTCAAGAAGGCGGAGGAGGATAAAGATCTTGTTGATCTGATTTCGAGTATTGATAGGCTGGAAAACATCGTCGTGGCCCGAAACCTCTCTCATGCGGAAAAAGAATCTCGAGCTGAGATGTGTGTGAAGGTTAAAAGTTTGGAATCTAAAAAATGTAAAGATATTCAGCAAAAAGCTCGTGTTAACTGGCTTAAGTTTGGTGACTAAAATAGCGAATTCTTTCATAAATCTCTAGCAGTAAACTTGGTTGTTAACATAATCAACGGGCTGTTTTTTAACAATGTTTACGTCACTGACCCGACTGTACTTAAGGAGGAAATCAAAAGGTGGTTTAGAAAGCAGTTTTCGGAACCAATGAGACGGAGACCTGGTTTTATCAACTACGGGCTGCCTAGTGTGTCTGCCTCTCATGGGTTTAGGTTAAGTGATAGATTCTCAGAGGTGTAAATTCTCTCGGCCATTAGATCTTGTGATGGAGGCAAAGCGCCGGGACCGGATGGTTTCTCTTTGAAGTTTTTCAAAGTATTTTGGGAAGTTATTAAACCTCTGGTTGTGGGAACTCTTGATGAGTTTTATGATACGGGGGAAATTAGCTTTGGGTGCAATTCTTCTTTCGTGGCTCTTATTCCTAAAGTTAAAGACCCGCAAGAATTAGGTAACTTTCGACCTATCTCGCTTGTCGGATCTTTATACAAAATAATTGCAAAAGTGTTAGCTAATCGTTTAAAGGATGTTATTAATGATGTTATTTCTGAAAACCAATCGGCTTTTGTGGGGGGACGTAATATTCTTGATAGCCCGCTCATTGTGAGCGAGATGGTGGCTTGGGCTAAAAAATCGAATTCTAAGTTGCTAATTCTGAAAGTTGACTTCGAAAAATCCTACGATACGTTAAATTGGAAATTTCTCTTTAGAATGATGGAGAAGATGGGGTTTCCGAAAAGGTGGATAAAAGGTTGCCTACTTTCGGGTAAGGGTTCGGTCCTTGTTAATGGCTAGCCGACGGGTGAATTCAAATTTAAGCGGGGTATTAGACAAGGAGATCCTTTATCTCCTTTCTTGTTTATCCTAGCCATGGAAGTGATCAACATGCTTTCGAAGAGGGCCATGGATGTTGGGTTATTCCAAGGGTACAAGCTTCCGAATGGAGGTCCGGTTATTTCTCATCTCTGCTATGCGGACGACGTTCTCTTTATTGGAGAATGGTCGCATCAAAATGTGGTGGCTTTGAATAGCTTTCTTAGGTGGTTAAGTCTCGTCTCGGGTCTTAAGATAAACCGTAGGAAGTGTCGGCTCTTCGGGATTGGGGCTGAGGTTTCGGAAGTGAATCATTTTGCTAGCATTGTTCGGTGTGAAGCGGGTTCTCTCCCTTTCACGTATTTGGGGTTGCCTATCGGTGTCAATATGAAAAGGACCAAATTTTGGCAGCCGGTTTTGGACCGTTTTGCGTCGAAATTATCGAGTTGGAAAGCGAGGTATCTATCTTTTGCCGGTCGTATGACGTTAATAAAGTCAGTTCTTGGGAGTCTCCCATCCTATTTTTTATCTATATATGCAGCCCCGAAGTGTGTTATAAACAAGCTTGAAAAGATTAGGAGGGAGTTTCTTTGGGGTAAGTCGGTAAGGGGGCATAAACTCCGGTGGGTTCAGTGGAATCTCTTATTGAAGTCTAAAAAAGCAGGGGGGATGGGTGTTGGGAGTGTACAACATTTTAATTATGCTATGCTCATAAAATGGTAGTGGAGGTTCAAATATAACCCAAACCAACTTTGGGCGAAGGTTGTGGCTGCGATACATAATGGGAACGGATCCTATAGCTCAGCCTCTTTAATTCCGATTAAAAAGTCTATTCCTGGGATTTGGAAAGATGTGGGGTCAGTGGAGGTGTAGTTCAATAAAGCGGGCATCATTATTTCAGATAATCTAGTAGAAGTGAATGGTGCGTGGAAGTGGCGAGGTGATCCGGATGGTATGTTTTCGGTGAAGCAAGTCCGGTTGGACTTAGGATCAGCGCTTTCAGGGGTTCTTTCGGGCATTTCTTCTTTCGTTTGGAATAATTGGGCTATCCCGAAGGCCAATTATTTTTTGTGGAGAGCTATGCTTGGCAAAATCGCTTCTAAAGTGGGTTTGGTGCGCCGTGGCGTTCCTCTCTCGGATACTCGCTGTCCTCGGTGTGGTATTGCGGAGGAGGATCCAGATCACATTGTTTTCAACTGTCTCTGGTCGAGAAGTATCTGGTGGAACGTTATGGCCTGGATCAAAATCAGATTTCCTTTGGAGGTAAACAATATCACGGATCTTTTCTCTTACATTACTAACAATCAGGGTGGAAGAGTTTGGAAGAAATGTGTTTCCACGATTGCTACGGAACGGTTTGGAGAATTTGGATTGCCAGAAATAAAAAAGTCTTTGATGACATCTTCACCCCAGTGTCTTCGATTGTAGACCAGATTAAGGAAGAGAGTTTTGTCTGGGTTTGTTGTCGGTCATCCATTAAGAAGCCGATTTGGGGAAGGTGGGTGTCTTTTGATTTAATAGACTCGATGTAATAGTGTTTGGGTTCGCCTGTTTGTTTTTGTTTGTTTTCTGTTTCCTTGTTCTCAGCTTCTTGCTGGCCCTTTATATATATATATATATATATATATATATATATATATATATATATATATAAAGTGTGTTTGCCGTTCAAAAAAAATAGTTTTTTTTTTTTGGTAAAGGGTTACCCCGGTGATTTTATATATTCACAAAAAGAAAAACAAGTAGTGAGGAGACGTCCACACTAGTTCAAACATGAGACATGCCCCATGTAAGTAAACCAAAAACCCAACAACAAGAAACTAAAATACAACTAGACTATCATCTAGAAAACATGATAATTAGCCACCATCGTCGTTCATTGTGTCTTCAGCTATCTCCCAATCTCCCAACAGATTCCTCACATTAGCACACTGTCTGAACTTCACGCCCATTAGTTTATATCGAATAGTCTTTAGAATTGTATCGCGTATAATATCCGGGGTCTTGTTTGATTTCTGAATAATCTCGCATTACGCTCTTGCCAAATAACATAAGCCGTCGCCCCAACCAAAAGCCTGCTAACATAATCAACCACCCTCTTCGACTTCCCTCGATCCTTAAGCCAACTGACAATCGAGGACCATTTTTTATCAACATTAGCCATACCCGCCTTCTCTCGGACCAAATACCAAATTTGAGTTGAGAACCTACACTCAAAGAAAAGGTGCTCATGGGAGTCAACATTTTCAAAACATAGGAGACAACACATAAAAAAAAAAAAATAGTTAGTCGAGAATCATAAGGTTTTAATCACCGGACAATCAATAAGTCAACAAATCTTATAGCAATTGATGTTATTAAATATAACTAGGTTAGAACCGTTGAATAAATGTAATTTTATATACTAAATTAAAACAATTATTTTTAAAAATCTCGTTTATTACACGGGTTGAAAAATGTAAATTTATACATTAAATAATAAAAAAATTATATCTCTAAGAACCCTATGTATTGTACTGAATAAATGTAATTTTATATACCAAATAATAAAAACTCGCGTATTGTACGGGTTGAATAAAAAAGTTATATTTTTAAAAACACTGTGTATTACACGTGTTAAATAAATGTAATTTTGTAACCTTGTATATTACACGGGTTGGATAAATGTAATTTTATAAACTAAATAATAAAAAAGTTATATCTTTATAAACCCCGTGTATTATACAGGTTCAATAAATCCAATTATATATACTAAATCATTATCATCATCATCATCATCATACTCAGTAAATTCCACCAATAGCAAAGCTAAGGTATGGTCTGAGGATGGTAAGATGTAGACAGCCTTACCTCTACCCTGTAGGATAGAGAGACTGCTTTCAGTGAGAGCCCCGGCTCGATAGTAGTTTTGCATCAAGCCTTGGATGTAAGGCACATAACACTCAACAATCGGGACAAAGACCGATTAGTGAATGGTCCCTTTTGTCTTTCTACTATCAACGCCACCGCATGATGATGATGATGCATGATTAACCGTCCTCCTCTTTTAACGTTATTTACATGAACTTAGTAAAATAATGTTAAAATTAGTACAATTTCACTTTTGCCATCCGAGCGTCCACACACATATACATTATATGAGCATACCGCAAGCGGGGCAAATATATACTAAATAATAAAAAAAAGTTATATCTTTAAAAACACCATGTAATACACGGGTTAAATAAATGTAATTTTGTATAGTAAATAATGTGCTATTGGATTCGTAAAATTAGTGCAATTTCACTTTTGCCCTCCGAGCGTACACGCATACATACATTATATGCGCATACCGCAAGCGGAGCGAATATATACTAAATAATAAAAAAAAGTTATATCTTTAAAAACACCATGTATTACACGGGTTAAATAAATGTAATTTTGTATAGTAAATAATATGCTATTGGATTCGTTTAAAAAAACATAAATTTGGTTTGGTTTAATTCGAATCAAGTCATAAACTTGGTTAAGTTTAATTCGAATTGATTAGAACCCCAATTTGGAAAATCAAAAACAAAATTAAATTATAAGCTTCTCTTCCTAATTAGTGTTTTTTAAAGTTTGATCTAATGTCATAAACTTGGTTAAGTTTAATTTGAATTGATTAGAACCCTAATTTGAAAAATCAAAAACAAAATTAAATTATAAGCTTCTCTTCCTAATGAGTGTTTTTTAAAGTTTGATCTAATGTCTAATATGTTATTTTGTATATTTTGTTTGTACTTTAAATTTTTTATATGAGCGTATTATTGTTTTTTTAAGTTTAAGATTATTGTTTTGTGCTATTATTTAAAAAAAACTTTAATTTATAATTTAAATTTGAAGATAATATATTATTAGATTACAGAGAATGATTATATCCGACATTCAAAGTAAGATAAGATTTAATATTAATTGATTATTTATTATTTAATTAATTGATATAAGGTAAGTATGAAAATGCAAGAAATTAAAAAGTAGACGCTTTCAATGAGTGACATGTGTTCCAAAGTTGGTTTCTTTTATTATATAGTATAGATTATGATGACATAGGAAAGCTGCTAACCTTTCAAGAGGTGATAATCATTTTATCTCATCCGGATCTTTTGAGATCTAGGATTGGTGAAACGAGACACGTACACAGTGCGAATACTAAATCAGTTCACAAAACAATTAATTAATTATTCGCGTTGAGATTTAATAAATATATTTAGGTTACACCGAAAGCCCCAAAATCGTAGGAGTTAGTTTTGTTGTGTTTGTTTATTTTTTTAGAAATCTTGTGTTTTATAATTCTAGGATAATCTCGTCATTTGGAGTTTTCTCATTCTTCGCACACTATTTCAAAGAATTAAAATACGCAACCTGTGAGTAAATCTATTCCTCTCCTCTTTTTAATCATTAAATATTTTGGGGTGTATCATGTGTCATGTTTTCTATTCGATTAAATAACATGCAAAGTCAATGTGTTGCTATGTGTATTGCGTTCATTGTTTCTATTATTTCTAGTATCTATCGTTGCATATGCGTGTATCTATGTGTTTACTCTGTCACAGGTTTCGCGTGGATCCACCTGGCTTACCCGGTTCCCCACGGCCATGGGTTGTAGCCTTGTATCGCCACCGGTATTAGACTTGCTCTTCGGGACTTGAGACTAATGCACGCTATAGGCTTTGAGTCTTATTGTTTCTATTGTATCTATATTGTGATTGTGGTGATTTGTTGATCGTTGTTGTAGTTGTGATGATTATGGATGTTTCTACAACACATGTTAAATATATTTTAAAAAGATTTCTAAGTAAAATAAATCAATTAATAAAGCAAAACAAGTAATTTAAAATCCAGATCTATTCACCAATATTTTGTTGACCCAAAACCTTTTTATACATGATACAGACACGTAACTTTGAGAGGATTTGAAGTTGAAGCCACATAGGATGTGACATAGTAATAAATGGGATATTTATATATCATTATTTATCTTTTGTATATTGTATGAGTTTTGATTGTGAAATATAATCTATGATCATTTGTGACAAATTAAATTTAGTGTCTTTATATATTTAAACTTATATTAGTGTCATAAGATATGAACAATCAGCAATCATCATGCCCCGTACCATATCCACTGTGGGTTAGGGTGTGACATGAAAGCCTTGGACTTTATGTAATTTTGATGATTCTATAGTTTTTTTTTTTTTTTTGAACGACAACTTTGGATCATTAACGGACCACTGGAGTATCATCGTGCCACTAGCGGAACCGTTCGATCATTTCCATCTCCACTAGGTAATAATGCATATACACCAATTCAGGAACCTTGGACCTAATGGCCCCTAAGCCTTATCCCACCCTAAGATGCCACTAGCCTATAATGCCATGGGTGATGATTGCATAGTTATTTAATGGGTCAGTGGGTAGATAAGGGTGGATACAAGAATTAAATGTACTGATTGATTTTTTATTTAAATGAAGCGTAGTCTGTGTATTCTGATGCCAAGAAAGTCTTCAGCTATCAAATGGATCCTAAACCTGTTGAACAAGGTGATAAGATGGTACGAGATACAAAAATTGTTGTATAAGGTGGTGCAGGATACTTAGACTGTTGTACCAATGGATACAAAAGAAAAAGAGGAAGATGACATTGATCCATGCAAAGATTATGACCTAGAGGTCTTGTAGAAAGCTTGGGATTACGAGAATCCGGAGAAAGAGAATAGGGACTGGCACCATGATCCCTATAAGGATAGCATGCTTAAGGCCACCCGGGGTGGTCAGTGATGGATGTGCCATCACTCGTGAAAGTATCACACACACCACCACCACCATACTCCATCACGAGTGAAATTTATAACGCGTGAACCATATCACGCGTGAACAATTTGTTTTGAATTCAGTTTTGTTTTGTTTTTTTAATGATTTTGATAGTGTATGGCGAGTGATGGGCATTTCCACTACTAGTGATAGAATAAAGCTCGATGACATGCCGGAAATTGATTGGATGTTGTGAGTGGTGAGTGGGTGGTGAGTGATGACCACCCCTACCCCCTAAGAGACTACTGTTGAGATGACAATTATCATTGGGAAAAATTGTAGTGTCTTTTTGTTATTCTGTGTTTGAACTAAGTAGTGTTTTCATTCGACACACACAGAGACTGCGATTAACATACAACTGCTGTTCATTAAAATACTACCATTAGTACATGATGATTACAAACCAAGACACAACAACATAAAACATGAAAAAATACATGATGATTACAAACGAAGTCACAAATACACACACAATTAAGCTTCTTATTCTCATATGTCACTATTTCAACCAATTCTTCTAAAGCTCTATTTCTGAAAAATAGATTCTTGCATTCACTTCATGTTTGTTGATGGAATTCAGTAAACCTAGTAATAAATCTGTCACACAAAGGTGGCTTAGCCAAGCATACGAATCCACAGCTTCGAGCTTTCCTATTAGTCGTTTGCTTAAAATGAGGTTTTTCATTATAATTATCCACATTTTGAACATACTTTAAATCTGTTTTTGGTTTAGTGTGCGTGTTAGAATATGTCTGTTCTTCAACAAATTTTCCAAGACTTTTCAAAATTTGTTTCTTAACACTTGCTCTTGTTTCTCCCTTTTGAAAGCCTACATCAAACTCATTAGACCATGCGTAGTCGTTTGGGTGAATAATAGGGGCGTTTTCCGCCACGTGTCGTCCTAGTCAGCAAAGGAGCGTTTTCCAAAATGGGTGTACTGGGGATATGAACATTATGTTAAAAGGGGTGTAAGAATTAAAAAAATAAAAATAAATAAAAACCATAAAAAAACTTGATTGACCAAAGAAGGAGGGGTTAGATGTGATTGGTCAATGGAATGCCCCTTTTGGCGTGGAATATTGAACGCCCAACATCTTTTTGGCAAAAAAACGCCCACAGGGGCCGTATATGGGCGTGTTTGGGCTTAAAACGCCCAAATGTAAACGACTATACATGGTCTTAGTAACAATGTAGTTTTCGAAATTAACTTCTGACTTTTCTGAAACTTGACACTCTTTATCATCACGGACATCCTCAATAATCACTTCATCACAATCTTTCTTCTCATCTTGTTTACCTTCACACTTGTCTAAATGTTCTGATACGCAGAAGACTTAAAACTGTTAGATTTTCAGTATCATTAACACGTATTGGATTCACAACCCTTGGTTCGAGCCGGGGGTCTAACTAAAAGCAGTTTCTCTATTCCTACGGGGTAGGGGTAAGGTTGTCTACATTATACCCTCCTGAGACCCTAACTTAGCTTGCAATTTGTGGGATTTACTAAATATGATGATGATGATGATGGATTCACAACCCTTGGTATTTTGGCAACGAAATGTGTAACTTCATCCTCAACATGCAAAGATGAGTAATCATTATTGAAAGGTGGTGGAACTTTGTGATATCCCACGGCCCATGCCTTTAAGACCACCCGTAATGGGCGTGGTTTTTTCAAAATTTCCCACCAAACACGCCCAATATCGCTCGTCCCCCACCCTCTAGGCGTTTTTCAGCTTTTTTTTTCAAAAAAATTCTCCCAGCGTTGTTTAAATCACGCCTAAACCATTTTCAAATAACCAATCAGACAAAGACATGAAATATTAGTAGTTTTTAAATTAAAAAAAAATAATGATTGTGTAATGATTGGTTGGGGCATTATTGGGCATTATTCCACTACGCTACTTTTGTAAAAACGCTCAATAATACATCTTTGCTGACTGTACTGTCACATGGCGGAAAACGCGCAAGGGTATGAGCATTATTCACTAAACCACTACCGGTGGTCTAATGGAAAAAAACAATTTTTTTTAGTTTCGATCATGTTGTCTAATACAATCGAGGAGGTTTAAAACTTCTCAAGTTAACAGTTCAACTCGCTAATTGTACTTTCATATTCGATCCATTCATGACTCTGAGTAGTCAATTGCTTACATTTCTTATCTAAATCACCACAAATTACTTGCATCATTATGTCCTTTTCAACAATTTTTCTTATTAATTTAGAATTATCCTTTTGATAAGAAGCAATTTTAACTTCTTAAAGGTTTATTAGTTTTTTTTTAAACTAGAATGTGGCATAAAGTATAATTTCAGTCCTTGAGATTTATACCCAATCGCACGTACAACCTTCATTTGAAAAAAACAAGGCCATTCTAGTCTTTGTGGTTGTCTGTTGAAATCAATCAAGTTCCTCTCACTATCTGACTATTTGTAATTCAGTGAAAAGACTAAAATGCACCCCATAACTTTATATACAATTTCAGTACCTGAATGTATAATTCATATATTCCCTTCATATTCGAAACTCTTTCCCAATCTAGTAACTAACCACTAATTATCCTTAATTAATTAGCAATATAATGTTATTAACACCAACAACAACCCGTATTAAGACTTGTAACTAGAATTGAACTCTGTTTGACCTTTAGAACTTCAAATGGGTTTGACCTTTAAAACTTGAAATGGGTTGTATTTTAGCACTTTAATTGGGATTGACTGTTAGAACTTGAATTGGAATTGACCTTTGCAATTGCAAGTGAGTTTTAGTTGTAGAACATGAATTGCCTTCGTTATCAGAAGTTTGACCAATTATTCTGGTCAAACAGGTCAAGCAATGCCTAACAAAGTGTATGATCCCTGTTCAAATTATAAGCTTTAGAACTTGAAATGCGTTTGACTTTTAGAACTTGAATTACTTTCAGAAGTTGAACTGCCTTTACTTACACAGGTTTGACCATTGATTCTAGTCAAACAGGTCAAGCAATGCCTACCAAAGTTATAAGCCATGCTTACTAAAATTGTACTTTAGTATAAGTCTTGTTGTGCAAACCAAAGTGTATCATCTCTATTCTATTTATAAGTAAGTCACATTATGCATAAAAGGCCTAAATCCTATTGATGACGGGGGTTGCTCAAGACCAAATAAAATGACTTAGACATATAAACGCTTGAAAGGTTAAAGGATTAAAGGGTTCAAATCCCGCGAACTCGGGTGAGCAGCAAAAAGGATGTGAACAGTAAACCATCACTTCACTGATTGCTTGTCCAGACCTCTCACAGCCGTAAAAGTAAGCATGTGCACAGAGAGCAGGCTTTTATCCGCAGGTCTAAACCGTTCAACCCCTGAAAGGGTAAGTCCCCCACTGCAAGCATGTTTCACTAGTCCATGGTTTCCTCTTTGGGCGATGTCCTTCCCTATAAAATGACACTTCATTTAGTGCTGAAGGATACTGATGTGTGCAAAATGCAACATATAAATTACATCAATTGTGGCATAAAACTAACCCTTTTTTAGTACTAATGTTGGAAAAAGTGTGCTTTTGTCTTCCTTTTGTATTTTCAGGATTAAATGAGCTCAAATTAACAAAAGAAGCAAAAAGACATCAAAATCTAACATAAATACAAGAAAAGGAACAAGACGTGACATGCCCGAGCCCACGACAGCATCTTCCCAAGCAAAACAAGAAGACAGGAGACTGAACACGCCCCGTGCTCAGCCAGCACGGGGGCGTGCCCAAGTGTCAGCAAAAAAGACAAAGTGGTAGAAGCTTCTATTGCCCACCACAGGGCCGTGCTCAGCGGACACGGGCCGTGGTCAACTATAAGATTCGCACAATCCAGGCAAATCTTCATAATACAAAGATTCTTCTGCACACGGGGTCGTGCTCAGCGGACACGGGGGCGTGGTCAACTAATAAGACAAGCTGCATTAAATGAAGAAAGAGAAGGATGTGGACACGGGGCCGTGGTCCTAGACAAGTAAATTTTTTTTTTGAGAATTTTTGAAAAAAATTGGGGTGATTAGCGGTTCCAATAGAATTTTGTGTAAGGCTTGTATTTAGGACTTGCAAGATTCAAGGTTTTAGCATCCCCCCACACTTAAATTACACATTGTCCTCAATGTGTCCCAAAAATAAGTTTTTAGGTTGATTGAATGGGTAAAAAGGTGTAAAAAGCAAAAAAAAATTTGTTACTGGGCGCTGAACACGGCCCCGTGTTGTCCGGGCACGGCCCCGTGTTCAAGTGCCAGTAACAAAATTAAATCAAGAGAAACAGAAGCCTAGACACGGGGTCGTGTTGAGTGAACACGGCCCGTGTCCAGTTACCTGAACTGGGTCTTTTTCTGCAGACTGTGCAGCACGGGGCCGTGTTGGGCGGACACGGCCCGTGCCAAACTTACTGTAAACGAAGAATTTTGTCGGACGGTCCTGCTTTCCTCTATGGGGTGCTGGTTCAAGTTTCCCTTGTATCCTTTGCCATCTCAAGTGTGTTTTATTCATTTCAACACCATCCAAACACCAAATTAACTAAAACCATCATTCATTAGTCATAGAGAGGATTACATAATAGTCCTAAAAAATGAAAAATAAAGCAGAAAATAAAAGTTAAAAAGTCCTAATATTAGATAGTTAGGTTAAAGAAACACAGGAAATCTTAATCCAAGAAGTTCTAGCCTACTATTTATTCTACTAGCAAAATTTCCGAAAAGATAGATCTCTCGGTTAAAAGTGGCTTGACAAACTTCTTTCTCCGGGTATGGGTTCCTCACACGTCGGCGAGCCACTCTTCGATCTCCCTAGGGAGAAGAAAAGCGGGCTCATGAGCATTGGGTTGAGGAGGTGCAACTTCCACCGGGATTTCTTGGAGTTCTTCAAGAGGAGGTTCCGCTGGAATGTCGTCCCAACCGGTAGGATTTTGGATTCCAAGTGCCAGGTTCCAATCCTCTTGAAGGAGGATTGGTTCCATGGGAGGTGTTACAAGAATGTTTAACTTCTGGTGCAAGAGGTTTATTACTTGAAAACTGTTTTCCAACCCCACCGAGAGATAATTTATACGGTCTATGAGGACCTCCTCCACCGAAGTCATCTCGTCTAGGGCTTCACGTAGCGCCATTACGCATCTTACGAGAGTTGCTTCAATCGATGGCCTCCTTTCCCGTCGACTGTTCCTTGAGTGCGCAGAAGAGGTTCCACTATTTTGGCTAGACATTCTACGAAAACATACCAAAAATAGTTTGTTTTAATGAAACAGTACCACGGGCACGGCCCCGTGCTCAATGAGCACGACCCCGTGTTCAACTTTCTGCAGATTTTTAGAACAAGGAATCTTGGGGTTTCAAATTATTTTCTTAACTTATGTAGCTTTTTTTTTTAGCAGAAATAACTTAAAACAATGTTGTGTAACTTATTTTTAACAATATTCCTTGAACAAAAGTTCAATAAACATCACAATAAAGCTTGAAATCAAGCTTTAATGGAGTTGTTGGTGCAAGAAGATGAAGAAGAAGGTAATGGATAAAAGAGGAAAGGACAAGATGTTTGTTTAGAACCTTCTTTTAGAACATACCTATGATGGAATGTTAGAAAATCCTTTCAAATCTCTGTCCCTGGATGGTCCAAATGTGCAGGATTCTTGGCTGCATTTATAGAAAACGACAGCATGCTGGACACGGCCCCGTGTGCAGGCAAGATCCTGACACGTTTTGTCCGTATTCTGACGAAAGTCAGAAGGGAATCTTTTGGTGGACACGGGGGCGTGTTGACCTGGGCACGGCCCCGTGTCGGAAGGCTGTTTTATGAAGTGTGTCTATTTTTTAAGGAACTTTTCCTGATCGGGCGGTTCCTTACTGGATGGAACAACCCCAAAGTGCGTAAGATACCTTAATTGTTCTAGATTGAGACGAGAACGCAAGAGGTTTTCGGTGAGGGTGATTCCTATGCTATATGTAGGTGGACAAGTCCAACCCTTTTCCGGGCTCTCGTTAAAGAAGGTGTATGTCGAATCGCTCAGGTATATGTATGCATCAAACAAAGTTGATGGGGAGTCCTTCACGGCACAATCGACACAGGGACGACTATCGCTCAAGTCCTCACTAGAGTTAGAAGTATCATCGGAAACAACGAAGTTGTTTGAATGTGGTTCCAACCCTTCTTCTTGGCTATTGTCTTGGAAAAGATCATTGAAATCTTTCCTAAGTTCTTTTAACCAATCAATAATTAGATCTTCTAGTTGAAATAATTCATCGAGAAGCATTTCACCTAGAAAATCCGGTTGGGAGCATTCGAGGGAGAGATAGGGATTATTTTTACTTTCGCCCCTCTTAAGGATACTAGGAAACGATGGGTCTATATAGTGGGGTTTATATTTTAGAAAATAGCATTCTAATTCCTTATAGTTACCACCACATAATTGACACCTCATAGTACCATAAGAGTGCCGAAAATAAAAAGTATCAGTATCACTCATGTTTGTGTCAGAAATTACCAACCGTCGGGATCTTACGGTTCTGTTTTCAGTAACTGAAACATGGGCACGGGGGCGTGTTGAGTGGGCACGGCCCCGTGTTCAGCTGTTGTCTGACTTAAAACAGGATTGCCAGTTCCAATGATTTGGCACGGGGCGTGTTCAGCGGGCACGGCCCGTGCTGAGTTCTGCAGAAGCTGAAAAATTAAGAAAAATCCTAAAAAAAGGAAAAATAAGAAAAAAGATTAGGTCGTTGATTCCTAACTTTCTTAAAATCCTTGTGTCCCCGGAAGCGGCGCCAAAAACTTGATGCGTGTGAAGTGTTATATATATTAGGTGTATATTTTAAGCCCCTTTAACACTTTTTAAGCCAAGTTTTAAATTTATAAAACACGATATTTACTAACACTAAACACACATATGGGCAAGTGCACCATCGTGAGCGTAGTATAGTGTTGGTAAGATACCGAGGTCGTCCAAGGACACAAGAGTTTTTAGTACCGGTTTATCCTCAACGTCTAATCAAATAAAAAAAGTTTAGAAAAATGTTTTAAGCTAAGAAAAATAAAAACTAACTAAAATGCTGAAAAATAAAAATAAAAAGAAAAACAGATAGACAAGATGAATCACTTGGTTCCGACTCGTGTATAGTGTAACCTTTGATTATTTCCGCACTTTTGCACTTATTTAAGAGATTATCTTAGTTATTGTAGTAGGCCCCTCTTTTGAAGGTGACGTTACCCTCAACCCAGTAGTTTGAGTCAGCAAAGATACAATCCTAAAGGGTCGGATTAATGAAAGATAATTAATTAAGTTATTAATGCAAATTATGGTAGGCCCCACTTTTGGAGGTGACGTTACCCTCGACTATGTAGTCTGAGTCAGCAGGGATACAGTCCTAAATAGCCGGGTTATAGTAGTATTAATAGTAGTTAACTTATGAGGGGATCAAAGAGTTTGGACCCCCGCCATCCAATACTGTTAAGTATTGAAGGAGGTCCTACTAAATTTGACCCAGGTCCATTGCAGGACCTCTAAACGCTGAACAATGGCAAGACTCTTACCAAACCGTTCCCTTAACCCCCGACCAGGTAGCCAACATACCTCCATATAGACCATGGAGATATGAATGGTGAAAATCTTTTATTTTATATAGACAGTAAAATAATGCCAAGACACCACGGACAAACGATAAGGAAGAATCACCTTCAACATAAGAAACTAGTTATTAAAGTCATTAATACAAAACCAAGTAAAAAGTGCGAAAAGATTAGATATAAAGAGTATTACACTAGACACTTGTCTTCACCAAGTGATGTAAGAGACTTAGGCAAACATGGCCTTGATTGTCAAGAACTCTTACGATCAATCTTGGATCCCGAGACGACTCACACACTCTATGATGGACAATGGATGATGGTGGTGGATGATGGTGTTATGGTGGTGGTGGGTGGTGGGTGAAGTGTGAGAGAGGTGGTGTGCCAAGGGATGGTTTGAACTTGAGCCAAGCACTCCTATTTATAGGCTGAACAGAAGCTCGGGCACGACCCCGTGTCCACATCCCCTCTCTCTTCATTTAATGCAGCTTTGTCTTATTAGTTGACCACGCCCCCGTGTGCAGAAGAATCTTTGTACTATGAAGATTTGCCTGGATTGTGCGAATCTTATAGTTGACCACGGCCCCGTGTCCGCTGAGCACGGCCCCGTGGTGGGCAATAGAAGCTTCTACCACTTTGTCTTTTCTGCTGACACTTGGGCACGCCCCCGTGCTGGCTGAGCACGGGGCGTGTTCAGTCTTCTGACCTCTTGTTTTGCTTGGGAAGATGCTGTCGTGGGGTCGGGCATGTCACGTCTTGTTCCTTTTCTTGTATTTATGTTAGATTTTGATGTCTTTTTGCTTCTTTTGTTAATTTGAGCTCATTTAATCCTGAAAATACAAAAGGAAGACAAAAGCACACTTTTTCCAACATTAGTACTAAAAAAGGGTTAGTTTTATGCCACAATTGATGAAATTTATATGTTGCATTTTGAACACATCAAATACCCCCACAGTTGAATCTTTGTTTGTCCTCAAGCAAAACTCTTTAATATGTGGCTATTACACTCCCAAATGGAATGGGTAGAGAAGAAGGTTTTTGGGCTTGTCATAGAGTGTCGGGATTTCCAAGATTCTTTATTTAGTCTTATTTTTATTTATTTACAATCTTATTCGTCATGATTTATTTAAAACTTTTCATAAGATAAATTACTTATTAGGGCATAACATGCCTTTGTAAAATTCTATTTATATACAAGTTCACATACCTCACGGGGATCACTCAACACTCGGCCGAATATGTATTTGTGGATCACTCGAGAGCGGCATGGAACTTACTCCTACCATAAGCTTGCCAAGCAATCAATCCTCCTCCTTTTTAACTTATATACCTTTGTAAATATCAAGAGGACTTTGTGGGTGAAGGGTTAGGCTTGGGTTAAAGGTAGGTGGTTGGGTTAGTGGTTTGTAGAAAAAGGGCTAAAAGCGTAACAAGTGTTGGTTTTCGTAAGACTTTCTATTTTTGTAACTTTTATTTTGATGAAGCTATTATTCAAACAAAGTTATTTTCGATGAACTTGTTTGTTTATTTTCTTTTGCTTCATCATCAACACATATTATTATTATTATTATTATTATTATTATTATTTTTTTTTTGAAAGTCATACGAAAAATCGAACTTGTTACTAAAACAAAGGGTTAAAAATGAAAAAGGTTTTGGTGGGTAAAAAGGGTGTTTGTTTTGGGTTATGAAATGAAAAGGTTTAGGCTTAAAGGGGCTAACTAGGGGGATTTTGGGTAGGTGGTAAAAAAAATGGTGTAGAAATAAAAAGGGTTAGTCCTAATGCCTCCATCATTTACTTACTCGGGTTTAAGTTGGTAAGGACCGGGAATGTATCGTCATGGCAAGTTCTAGAGTCGTAAGAACTAAGCGGCTATTCACACAAGAAACGAAAAATGAGCATTTAGTTTAAAGATATGTAATTGTATGCTCAATAAAGGCTCAAAACTCACTTTTGTGGGAATGGGTTTTTATGTGATCAAGTATATATAATCAAATTTTAACTAAGTTTGTCATGCCTTTTCATAATTTTCTTATGTTGGTTCTTTTTATCACGACGCTATCGGTTGTAAATTCGTAAAAATATAACCTTTTTGAGAACTTGAATTTCCCGAGTTAAACCTAGACAAGTAAAAAAAATTGAAAATTTTTGAAAAAAAATTTGGGGTGATTAGCGGTTCCAATATAGTTTTGTGTAAGGCTTGTATTTAGAACTTGCAAGATTCAAGGTTTTAGCATCCCCCCCCCCCCACACTTAAATTACACATTGTCCTCAATGTGTCCCAAAAATAAGTTTTTAGGTTGATTGAATGTGTAAAAAGGTGTAAAATGCAAAAATTTTGTGTTACTGGGCGCTGAACACGGCCCCGTGTTGTCCGGGCACGGCCCCGTGTTCAAGTGCCAGTAACAAAATTGAAACAAGATAAACAGAAGCCTGGACACGGGGGCGTGTTGGGTGAACACGGCCCGTGTCCAGTTACCTGAACTGGGTCTTTTTCTGCAGACTGTGCAGCACGGGCCGTGTTGGGCGGACACGGCCCGTGCCGAGCTTACTCTAAACGAAGAATTTTGTCGGATGGTCCTGTTTTCCTGCATGGGGTGCTGGTTCAAGTTTCCCTTGTATCCTTTGCCATCTCAAGTGTGTTTTATTCATTTCAACACCATCCAAACAGCAACTTAACTAAAACCATCATTCATTGAATCATTAGAGAATTACATACTAGTCCTAAAATTAAAATATTAGATAGTTAGGTCAACAAAACACAAGAAATCTAAATCCAAGAAGTTCTAGCCTAGTATTTATTCTACTAGCAAAATTTCCGAAAAAGATAGATCTTTCGGTTAAAAGTGGCTTGACAACTTCTTCCTCCGGGTATGGGTTCCTCATATGTCCGCGAGCCACTCTTCGATCTCCCTAGGGAGAAGAAAAGCGGGCTCATGAGCATTGGGTTGAGGAGGTGCAACTTCCACCGGGATTTCTTGGAGTTCTTCAAGAGGAGGTTCCGCCGGAATGTCGTCCCAACCAGTAGGATTTTGGATCCCAAGTGCTAGGTTCCAATCCTCTTGAGGGAGGATTGGTTCCATGGGAGGTGTTACCAGAATGTTTAACCTCTGGTGCAAGGGGTTTATTTCCTGGAAACTGTTTTCCAACCCCACCGAGAGATAGTTTACACGGTCAATGTGGACCTCCTCCACCGAAGTCATCTCGTCAAGGGCTTCACGTAGCGCCATTACGTATCTTACGAGAGTTGCTTCAATCGATGGCCTCCTTTCCCGTCGACTGTTCCTTGAGTGCGCAGAAGAGGTTCCACTGTTTTGGCTGAACATTCTACGAAAAACATACCAAAAATAGTTTGTTTTAATGAAACAGTACCACGGACACGGCCCCGTGCTCACTGAGCACGGCCCCGTGTTCAACTTTCTGCAGATTTTTAGAACAAGGAATCTTGGAGTTTTAAATTATTTTCTCAACTTATGAAGTGTTTTTGAACAAAAAATAACTTAAAACAATGTTGTGTAACTTTTTTTTAACAAGATTTCTTGAATAAAAACTCAACAATCATCACAATGGAGCTTGGAATCAAGCTTCAATGGAGGTGTTGTTGCAAGAAAGATGAAGAAGAAGGCAATTGATAAAAGAGGAAAGGACAAGATGCTTGTAAGAACCTTCTTTTAGAACATACTTACGATGGTAAGTCAGAAAATCCTTTCAAATCTCTGTCCCTGGATGGTCCAAATGTGCAGGGTTCTTGGCTGCATTTATAGAAAACGACAGCGTGCTGGACACGGCCCCGTGTGCAGGCAAGATCCTGACACGTTTTGTCCGTATTCTGACAAAAGTCAGAATGGAATCTTTTGGTGAACACGGGGGCGTGTTGACCTGGGCACGGCCCCGTGTCGGGAGGCTGTTTTATGAAGTGCGTCTATTTTTAAGGAACTTTTCTGGATCGGACGGCTCCTTACTGGATGGAACAACCCCAAAGTGCCTAAGATACCTCTATTGTTCTAGATTGAGACGAAAACGCAAGAGGTTGTCGGTGAGGGTGATTCCTATGCTATATGTAGGTGGACAAGTCCAACCCTTTTCCGGGCTCTCGTTAAAGAAGGTGTATGTCGAATCGCTCAGGTCTATGTATGCATCGAACGAAGTCGATGGGGAGTCCTTCACGGCACAATCGAAACAGGGACGACTATCGCTCAAGTCCTCACTAGAGTTAGAAGTATCATTGGAAACAATGAAGTTGTTTGAATGCGGTTCCAACCCTTCTTTGTCATCATCTTGGAAAAGATTATTGAAATCTTTCCTAAGTTCTTTCAACCAATTAATAATTAGATCTTCTAGTTGAAATAATTCATCGAGAAGCATTTCTCCTAGAATATCCGGTTGGGCGCATTCGAGGGAGAGATAGGGATTATTTTTACTTTCGCCCCTCTTAAGGATACTAGGAAACGATGGGTCTATATAGTGGGGTTTATAAGTTAGAAAAAAGCATTCTAATTTTTTATGGTTACCACCATATAATTGACACCACATAGTACCATAAGAGTGCCGAAAGTAAAAAGTATCAGTATCACTCATGTTTATGTCAGAAATTACCAACCGACGGGATCTTACGGTTCTGTTTTCAGTAACTGAAACTTGGGCACGGGGGCGTGTTGAGTGGACACGCCCCGTGTTCAGCTTACTGTCTGACTTAAAACAAGATTGCCAGTTCCAATGATTGGGCACAGGGCGTGTTCAGCGGGCACGGCCCGTGCGGAGTTCTGCTGAAGCTGAAAAATAAAAAATTCTAAAAAAAAACTAAAAAATAAGAAAAAAGATTAGGCCGTTGATTCCTAACTTTCTTAAAATCCTTGTGTCCCCGGCAACGGCGCCAAAAACTTGATGCGTGTGAAGTGTTATATATATTAGGTGTATATTTTAAGCCCCTTTAACACTTATTTTTAGCCAAGTTTTAAATTTATAAAACACGATATTTACTAACACTAAACACACATATGGGCAAGTGCACCCATCGTGAGCGTAGTATAGTGTTGGCAAGATACCGAGGTCGTCCAAGGACACAAGAGCTTTTAGTACCGGTTTATCCTCAACGTCTAATCAAATCAAAAGGTTTAGAAAAATGTTTTAAACTAAGAAAAATAATAACTAACTAAAATGCTGAAAATAAAATAAAAAGAAAAACAGATAGACAAGATGAATCACTTGGTTCCGACTCGTATCTAGTGTAACCTTTGATTATTTCCGCACTTTTGCACTTATTTAAGAGATTATCTTAGTTATTGTAGTAGGCCCCTCTTTTGAAGGTGACGTTACCCTCACCCCAGTAGTTTGAGTCAGCAAGGATACAATCCTAAAAGGTTGGATTATTGGAAGATAATTAATTAAGTTATTAATGCAAATTATGGTAGGCCCCTCTTTTGGAGGTGACGTTAACCTCGACTAAGTAGTCTGAGTCAGCAGGGATATAGTCCTAAATAGTCGGGTTATAGTATTAATAGTAGTTAACTTATGAGGGGATCAAAGAGTTTGGACCCCCGCCATCCAATACCGTTGAGTATTGAAGGAGGTCCTACTAAATTTGACCCAGGTCCATTGCAGGACCTCTAAACGCTGAACAATGGCAAGACCTTTACCAAACCGTTCCCTTAACCCCCGACCAGGTAGCCAACATACCTCCATATAGACCGTGGAGATATGAATGGTGAAAATATTTTATTTTATATAGACAGTAAAATAATGCCAAGACACCACGGACAAACGATAAGGAAAGATCACCTTCAACATAAGCAACTAGTTATTAAAGTCATTAATACAAAACCAAGTAAAAAGTGCGAACAGATTAGAAATAAAAAGTATTACACTAGACACTTTGTCTTCCCCAAGTGATGTAAGAGACTTAGGCAAACATGGCCTTGATTGTCAAGAACTCTTACGATCAATCTTGAATCCCGAGACGACTCACAAACTCTATGATGGACAATGGATGATGGTGGTGGATGATGGTGTTATGGTGGTGGTAGGTGGTGGGTGAAGTGTGAGAGAGGTGGTGTGCCAAGGGATGGTTTGAGCTTGAGCCAAGCACTCCTATTTATAGGCTGAACAGAAGCTCGGGCACGACCCCGTGTCCAGTGGGCACGGCCCTGTGTCCACATCCTCTCTCTCTTCATTTAATGCAGCTTTGTCTTATTAGTTGACCACGCCCCCGTGTCCGCTGAGCACGACCCCGTGTGCAGAAGAATCTTTGTACTATGAAGATTTGCCTGGATTGTGCGAATCTTATAGTTGACCACGGCCCCGTGTCCGCTGAGCACGGCCCCGTGGTGGGCAATAGAAGCTTCTACCACTTTGTCTTTTCTGCTGACACTTGGGCACGCCCCCGTGCTGGCTGAGCATGGGGCGTGTTCAGTCTTCTGACCTCTTGTTTTGCTTGGGAAGATGCTGTCGTGGGGTCGGGCATGTCACGTCTTGTTCCTTTTCTTGTATTTATGTTAGATTTTGATGTCTTTTTGCTTCTTTTGTTAATTTGAGCTCATTTAATCCTGAAAATACAAAAGGAAGACAAAAGCACACTTTTTCCAACATTAGTACTAAAAAAGGGTTAGTTTTATGCCACAATTGTGAACTTGTATATGAATAAGATTTTAAAAAGGCATGTTATGCCCTAATAAGTAATTTATCTTATGAAAAGTTTTAAATAAATCATGATGAATAGGATTGTAAATAAATAAAAATAAAACTAAATAAAGAATCTTGGAAATCCCGACACTCTATGACAAGCCCGAAACCTTCTTTTCTACCCATTCCATTTGGGAGTGTAATAGCCACAAATTAAAGAGTTTTTCTTGAGGACAAGCAAAGATTCAAGTGTGGGGGTATTTGATGTGTGCAAAATGCAACATATAAATTACATCAATTGTGTCATAAAACTAACCCTTTTTAGTACTAATGTTGGAAAAAGTGTGCTTTTGTCTTCCTTTTGTATTTTCAGGATTAAATGAGCTCAAATTAACAAAAGAAGCAAAAAGACATCAAAATCTAACATAAATACAAGAAAAGGAACAAGACGTGACATGCCCGACCCCACGATAGCATCTTCCCAAGCAAAACAAGAAGACAGGAGACTGAACACGCCCCGTGCTCAGCCAGCACGGGGGCGTGCCCAAGTGTCAGCAAAAAAGACAAAGTGGTAGAAGCTTCTATTGCCCACCACGGGGTCGTGCTCAGCGGACACGGGCCGTGGTCAACTATAAGATTCGCACAATCCAGGCAAATCTTCATAGTATAAAGATTCTTCTGCACACGGGGTCGTGCTCAGTGGACACGGGGGCGTGGTCAACTAATAAGACAAGCTGCATTAAATGAACAAAGAGGAGGATGTGAACACGGGCCGTGCCCACTGGACACGGGGCCGTGCCCGAGCTTCTGTTCAGCCTATAAATAGGAGTGCCTGGCTCAAGCTCAAACCATCCCTTGGCACACCACCTCTCTCACACTTCACCCACCACCCACAACCACCATAACACCATCATCCACCACCATCATCCATTGTCCATTATAGAGTGTGTGAGTCGTCTCGGGATCCAAGATTGATCGTAAGAGTTATTGACAATCAAGGCCATGTTTGCCTAAGTCTCTTACATCACTTGGTGAAGACAAGTGTCTAGTGTAATACTTTTTATTTCTAATCTTTTCGCACTTTTTACTTGGTTTTGTATTAATGACTTTAATAACTAGTTTCTTATGTTGAAGGTGATTCTTCCTTATCGTTTGTCCGTGGTGTCTTGGCATTATATTGCTGTCTATATAAAATAAAAGATTTTCACCATTCATATCTCCACGGTCTATATGGAGGTATGTTGGCTACCTGGTCGGGGGTTAAGGGAACGGTTTGGTAAGAGTCTTGCCATTGTTCAGCGTTTAGAGGTCCTGCAATGGACATGGGTCAAATTTAGTAGGACCTCCTTCAATACTTAACGGTATTGGATGGCGGGGGTCCAAACTCTTTGATCCCCTCATAAGTTAACTACTATTAATACTATAACCCGGCTATTTAGGACTGTATCCCTGCTGACTCAGACTATTTAGTTGAGGGTAACGTCACCTCCAAAAGAGGGGCCTACCATAATTTGCATTAATAACTTAATTAATTATCTTTCAATAATCCGACCCTTTAGGATTGTATCCTTGCTGACTCAAACTACTGGGTTGAGGTAACGTCACCTTCAAAAGAGGGGCCTACTACAATAACTAAGATAATCTCTTAAATAAGTGCAAAAGTGCGGAAATAATCAAAGGTTACACTATACACGAGTCGGAACCAAGTGATTCATCTTGTCTATCTGTTTTTCTTTTTCTTTTTATTTTTCAGCATTTTAGTCAGTTTTTATTTTTCTTAGCTTAAAACATTTTTCTAAACTTTTTTGATTTGATTAGACGTTGAGGATAAACCGGTACTAAAAGCTCTTGTGTCCTTGGACGACCTCGGTATCTTACCAACACTATACTACGCTCACGATGGGTGCACTTGCCCATATGTGTGTTTAGTGTTAGTAAATATCGTGTTTTATAAATTTAAAACTTGGCTAAAAAAGTATTAAAGGGGCTTAAAATATACACCTAATATATATAACACTTCACACGCATCAGGTACCCCGATCAGCTCTGATTCCATTGGGATCTCTGGTCTTTCTTCTCGAATACTTGCTCTATGCAAGTCTTCATTCTCCACATTCAATAGACACATTTCCACTGCTCTCACATCCGAAGCTGAAAACACTTCAGTGGAGGATCTTGAGCAAACAACAGAACCTAACTAGTGAACCTCTCTCCACGTCTTACAAATGTGGGGGGACCCCACGACCTGCGTTAGGAAAACCGGAACCCTCCAACCCTTTTGCCTAACCAGCCTAGCTACTACCATCGGTCTAGTATTTGTTGCATCAACAAGTTGGCGCCCACCGTGGGGCTACGCCACTAATTCTCTTCAAAAAAAACCTATTAGTGTAGCTCCATTCTTTCAAAACCATTATGTCGGAAAGTGAATCTCTGGGAGAGGTAAATCAAGTCCCGAATACCTCGACCCCAAACACTAGCCAAGCTCATGTGGCTATACCAACGTCCTTCTCGACACCGGGGAGCACTCCTACTGGGGCAACATACCCCGAGTTCCTCACTTTCCAAACACCGACTCCGTCTAGATCAGGGGTTCCATCCCCTAACTTCGGTGCCACTAACACCCCCTCACATGTTGACCTTACCCCTGAAGGGTCGCCAATAACTTCCTAGAGTTGAGGTCTCTCCTCAAGCAATACGTGAGTAGGGAAAGAGACAAAGGGGTAAGGATTCGGTTGGACTATGATGAGCCCGAGCCGTCGTTATCTCTTGGACCTCCAGCTCTTCCTTTCACAAGCTCACAACCAACCCTGTCCAGGAACGAGGCTGGTCCTAGCCACCCGCCTCCAAATCCTAACCCATACATATACACGAGGCCAGATCCGACAACATTTCCTCTCTTTTCTTCCCAACCAGATGCAACCGGTGCTCCATTAGGGCACGAGCTGACTTTGGACCAGCTTCTACAATCTCCAGTAGCGAGCCTTCCACCCTCAGCAACAACTACATGGGAACAAGGTTTGTCTGTGCTTCCCTTGGCTTAAAGTGTCGTTATGAGCACTCCCTTAGGGGTAAACTGCCCAGTTGCACATGGAAGCCTTCAAGGTTTCAACCTCATGCCTCAGATGATGGCTTAGATGATGGCAAGCTTCCCATGGCAGCATTTTATTAATCAAGTGCTAGCCACCCAAGGGAATAACAACAACAGCAGCAACACATGTGCAAGGGTAGAAGATGATTTAGCCAAACCATATAAGCCAAGTAATTTGTCATGTTTCTCCCAGCAAATTGCTGATTATGATTTCCAAACAAAGATCAAGATGCCATCCCACATCAAAACATATGATGGAGCTAAAGATCCAAAGGATCATCTCCAGATCTTCACCGGTGCTGCTAGAATCGAGAAGTGGTCTAATGTTGAATGTTGTCTCATGTTCATGCAAACCCTTGTCGGGTCAGCCAGAATCTGGTTCAATGATTTACCTGCCCGAAGCGTTTGAAGCTTCGATGACCTTAGCAAAGGGTTCCTGGCCAACTTCTCCCAGCAGAGGCGGTACGTTAAAGATGTCACAATGATTTTCAAGATAAAACAAAGGGATGATGAGAGCCTTCTAACGTATGTGGGGGCGGATAAAAGATGAGAGTAGCCGGTTTCATGAATGCAATCATCTCCAAATACCTTACAAGGGATTTCAACAAGTCCCTACCAAAGACCTTGGAAGAAGCTCTCGAAAGGGCCGAAGCCTACATTAGAGGAGAGGAGGCTGTAGACATTAAAGAGCAAAGAAAAAGGGGATCTAGCTGGAGAGGCAGCAGCCCAGCTAGAAAGAAGGGAAAATTCCATTCCTATGACAGACGCCAAAGGGGTTCAGAGCAACGAAGGTCTGAAGGCCGGAACCCTCCAAGCAGGGAGAAGGCCATGAACTTCACACCCCTTACCAAAACCCTCCAAGAGATTCTTGCTACAGCGGAAGTGAAACAAAGCTTCCGACCTCATAGGCCTCTCCCTAAAAGAAAAAGAAATGAAAATTCCACTCAGTTTTGTGAATTTCATGAAGAAAAGGGTCACCATACTAACTATTGCTTTCAACTCAAGAAGAGAATTGAGGAAGCCGTCAAGTCCGGGGAGCTTGCCCACTTGGTGAAGGGGTTAAGGGACAAGATGGCCGAAGGAAAGGGCAAGGAAGTTAACATGGTAGACTTTGATGGAAAGGTTCCCCACAAACGGCAGCGGTTGGAAGCTTGGGAGCTTCAGTGTGTCTGCTTCCCTCCAATAGAAAAAGACCCACTCTCAAACCCCCTTGTGGTTGAAGCAATTGTGGGTACACTAAAGACAAGCAGAGCATACATAGACACTAGTGCAGCCGCTTAAATTATGTTTGAGAAGTTCTTCAACCGTTTGAGCAATGAGGAACGTTCGAAGCTTCAACCCTCCGGAACCTCCATAAAAGGTATTGCTGACATACCCCTCAAGCCTTTAGGGCAACTAACCCTTGATGTCCGTTTCAGTGAAGGAAAGATGGAGAGAGTCCAACCTCTCACTTTTGTGGTTATGAATATACCTTCCAACTATGATGTCATCATAGGAAGGCCGGGGCAGTGTGCATTCTATATGGATGTTTCTGTTGGTCAAGGCACAGTCAAGTTTCCTACCGAGAGAGGGATTGCAACCCTTCAACCTACTCAAGAGGCTTACATGGCTGAAGGGGAAAGTTCCAAAAGTGAAGAAAACAAGCAAGGGCTAATCATAAACCCCAAGTATCATGAACAGAGGATAAGGGTTAATCCAATCCTTTCAGAGGAAACTCTCTCATATCTTGAAAAGTTGCTAGTACATTATAGTGATGTCTTTGCTTGGTGCCCGAAAGATATGACGGGTATCCCTCGAAGCATTGTTGAACATGAGCTGAAAATACCACCTGATGTCAAGCCTGTTGTCCAAAAGAAGCGAAGTCTAGCACCCGAAAGAAGCTTGGCTGCATGCCAAGAGGTTGAAAAGCTTGTATCAGTTGGAATTCTCTGAGAAGTAAAGTATCAGTCCTGGGTTGCAAACCCTGTCGTGGTTCGAAAGCCCGGCAATTCTTAGAGAATGTGCATCGACTTCAAGGATTTGAACAACGCTTGTCCCAAAGATTGTTACCCGCTAACAGAAATCGATCTTAAGGTTGATTCGCTCACTGGTTACCCTTTCAAGTGTTTTCTTGATGCTTACAAGGGTTACCATCAAATTCTTATGAAAGAGGAAGATGAAGAGAAAACCGCCTTTCACACGGATAAAGGAATCTTTTGCTACTAAAAGATGCCTTTTGGCCTAAAAAATGCGGGTGCAACCTATCAACGCTTAGTTGACAAGGCTTTCGCTAGTCAAATTGGTAGAAACATGGAAGCATATGTCGACGATTTGGTAATCAAAAGCAAAATAGAATACCAAATGCTTGATGAAATCCAAGAAACTTTCAAGAACCTAAGAAAGGTCAACATGAAACTCAACCCCGAGAAATGTTCGTTTGGGTTTGAAGAAGGTAAATTCCTGGGGCATATTGTGGGAAAACAAAGTATAAAGGCCAACCCAAACAAGGTCAAGGTCGTTCTTGAAACCAAACCACCAAGAAGCAAAACGGAGGTAGAAAGCCTGAACGGGAAGCTTGCAGCCCTGAAGCGTTTTACCTCATAATTGGCTGAAAAATCTTTTCCTTTCTTCAAAACGCTCAAAGGGTGCTCTGACAAAAAAGATTTCAAGTGGACTGAAGAGGCCGAGGAATCCTTCAACCAGATGAAGCAACACTTAGCTTCACTCCCAGATATCGCAACCCCAGAAATAGGAGAGTTGATCTCTGTATACCTTTCGGTTGCTGAAGAAGCAATAAGTGTGGTTCTAACCATCGAACGAGGCAAAGTCAGGTACCCGTTTATTTCTTCAGCAAAACTCTAAAACTAGCAGAGATCAAGTATCCTCCTTAGGAAAAACTTGCTCTAGCCCTAGTCCAAACGGCTAGAAGGCTTCGAAGGTATTTCCAAGCACACCCTATACAAGTGGTCACCGACCAACCCATTAAGAGTGTGCTTGAAAAACCGAAAAATTCAGGGCAATTAGCCAAATGGGCTGTGGAACTAGGTGAACACAAAATCACCTATGTTCCAAGGAAAGCCATCAAAGCCCAAGTATTGGATGATTTCATTGTGGAAGTCCCAAAACAAGCCATCACGGAGGTTAATACAACTACCTCTGAACCCTGTGACCTCGATACCTGGAAGCTCTTTACCGATGGGGCTTCAAACGTTGAAGGGTCAGGGGCTGGGCTCATTCTGATCAACCCTGAAGGGTTAGAATTTACATATGCTCTTCGATTTGAATTTCAGACCACCAACAATGAAGTTGAATATGAAGCGTTGATAGCCGGCTTGAGATTAGCCAAAGAAATGAAGGTTCAAAAGCTTCAAATCTTCACAGACTCATTGCTGGTGTCAAGTCAAGTCAATGATAGTTATGTTGCAAAGGAGCCTAACATGAAGAAATACAAAGAAAAATCTAAAGAGCTGATGAACACATTCCAAACATGTACCATCAAGCAAATTCCCAGGTCTCCTGATGCCTTGAGTAAACTCGCCTCTCTCACCTTTGCCCACCTCACCAAAAAGGTATTAGTAGAGGTGTTGAAAACTCCTTCGATTGAAGAATTGGAAGTTCAAGATGTAGTCACCGAAGAAGGCCCCAACTGGATGACTCCCTTTAAAAAATTCCTTAAAAACGGTGAGTTACCTGCTGATCAAACAGAGGCTGAAAGGGTTAAAATCAAATCTAGGCAGTATGTGTTGCAAGGTGAAATCCTCTATAAAAAGGGTTACCTTGCACCCTTACTGAGATGTGTCGGTCCCGAACAAAGCCAGTACTTGGTCAAAGAGGTTCACGAACGTGTGACGTGCGGAATCCGTACACGAACGTGACCTAACACACAAGACGTAATATAAACGTGATTCTATTAGAAACGTATGAAATTGTACAGCACCTGAATCACTTCCTCTCTCTAGAATCTCTCTCTAGATCTAGAGCTCTCCAAATGTCAAATGAGCATAAAGTCCTAAAACTCTAACATAAGAGTCATATTTATATGCCAAGGCTTTAATGAAACTTCTCTTTAATTAAAAGATTGCCACCATGCCTTTTGACTAGTTATTACAATATAAAGACTTGTTTTCTTCTGTTTCTCGCTACAATTCGGATTGACGAAGGCGATAGACAAATGCACTAACAGACTCCCCCTTGGATATTTCCGCAGTCAATCTCGTAGCGTCTTGTCTTTCTTTCTCTCTCTGAGTCTTCTTGAAACTTTAACACATTTTCATCAACATAGACTCCTTCTTGTTTTAACAAAATCCCCGTGGATCTGTTGTCACACCCCAACCGATGGCAGAAACATCGGGATGAGACGAACAAGTTGCTCAAAACTTCATAACGCTATGTGACAATATAGACTAAATTCAAATTTCATAAAATTGCTAAAAATGTCATACAAAAATCAAATAAGACAACATTGTTTCAAAGATACATTGACATAATAGATTTATCTAAATGTGTTTCTAAGTCCACCTAGATCTTGTTCCTTCACTCAGCATCATCTTGTCTATCGAACCTGCAACATGTATTAAAATAGAGTTCAATGCAAAAGCAAAGGCGAGTATACAAGTCTGATACATAGTATAACATAGAATATTTTTTTTTAATGTGCTCGTATCCAACATGAACAACAATATGCAAGTTACTAGTACGCTAAGATTGTGTAACAATATGTTCAAACCCAAGAATCCAATGCGTTAAAATAGCCTATCCCCGGATAGAATAAAGGGAGGTTAACATGTTTGACTTAACAATACCCCAAGAATCGTGGGAGGTGCATTACTCCTATAGCGCTATAATTGTTAAGGTGGGCTAGCAAAGTTAATGAGCATATATCAACACAAATAGTTTACGTAGCATACGAGATTAACAAGCATCAAATTGTTCAAAGTTTCACTCCCAATAGTCTAGCGGGAGATTAACATGTTTCAATATGGATAGAGTGTGATTCAAATAGTTTCAAGTGTTTCGTGTTTTTACATAGAATACATGTTGCACCCAAAAGTGTTTAAAAGTAAAATGGGTTCGAGTATACTCACAAAATTGCATATGCTTTCCGATTTATCCAAAGTGACGAAGTTGTTGAGACTAGAAAGTTGAATGTGTTCGAATTGGAGTTTAAGAGATGTTTACATATGGTTCTAGGGATTTGGAGTTTAAATAACATGAAAATAAACATATGAAAATAATCATCTAACACCTATGACACTTGTTCTTGATACTATGAAACTCTAAAAGAGTTTAAATGTTCTCATGGAACAAGGTTCCATTAGAATCGTGAGAAGTTGTCAAGGCCTAAGATGATACACTCTACTAGCTTGACGAATGTCCATTAGTTCATCACCAAGAGTTCGATTATTTGGTTGTTACATAAGTATTACATAGTGTATATTACATCATATATGTCAAGCATGAGGTAGAAGATTAAAGTCTTCATTTAGGCACCTCTAAGTATCATAGAATTCATACATGAGGTAGGAGGAACAAGCTTCCATTTAGGCACATCTATTGTTCACCACTACACTTGTTGTTATAAACAACAAGGAGGGTCATGAACTTATAAGACTAATGAAATACAACATCTAATCTATGAGAAAATGTCAAGAAGTAAGTGGATTTTTATTAAAGATAGCCCAAGCTAGTCTAACAATCACACATTCATCAAGTTTCAAGCTTGAACACTTCTTGTGGGTAAAACCCTAACCAAAACAGAATGTTTGTGAGGTTTTAACCTCTGATTTAACATGACTCAACCTTGTTTTTAAGCCTAACTAACCATAGATGAGGTTATAAGCATTAGGACATAGGTTTGAGATGAGTTAGACTCAAATTTGAACAAGTTTAGTAAAGTTTGAATCAAAACAAAAACGAGCAGTGAACTTTGGAGCCTTTTTGCCGGAGTTCCAGGGACTTATTTACTATGAAAATCCCATGGAATAGAAGCTAAGGTCAATCCAAGCACATAGGAAAAATAATGAGGTAAAACGGATAAGAAACGAGTGAGATATGCTCACTTTTGTGAAGTATGATGAATCTGCTCGAACACCAATTTGCAGTTGCGTTTTTGATGATTTGAGGGTGATTTGGATGAGTTTCTAAAGTGATTAGAGCTTAGGACTGGCTTGGTATTTTTAGGAGAAGGTTAGGGTAGGTTGGTGGTTGGTTAATTAATGATAAAACATGTTTAAAACACCAAAAAGTCATAATTCCCGCTTAAAATAAAGTCTGGAACAAGGCTGGTTGCTGAATTGCGCGCCTAGGCTTGTCTGGGCGAGATGTTAAGTGAATTAAGGGTACGGGTTTGTTAAGAAGAAAGCCACAGCTCAGTTGGTCAGATGTGCGTTTTGTTTGGCTGGAGACCTGGGTTCGATCCATGGGGTATTCACTTTTTGTTTCTTTTTTATTTAAACATAACCTTATACTTTCAGCATATTACACAATGGTCCCTGCAACTTTTATACTTTCAAAAATTGCATAATTCACCCCTAAACTATTAGATAACCAAATATATAATATATTGTTATTTTTTAAAAGGAAACTAATTTTTTAACTAAGTTAGTTTAATTTTTTATATGCAAACTAACTAGGTTAGTTTACTAACTTTAATATCTAACGAGATTAACTAGATTATTATAAAAATAAACTTTTTAAATAACAAGATTAATTAATTAATTAATTAGTTTAAATTTGAATAATGACCATATTTATAACAATAAAAATGTTTAAACGCTTATTCGTTTCATAAAGCTTTCGAGTTTCGAAATTTAGGATCCGAATCTCATCATTTTAATAGTTTCAATTGGTTTAACGTGTAACAAGTGTCGATAAATAAAGAATCAAGAATCCTTGAAAATTATTTCGTTCAAACGAGAATTTCGTTGTGAATTAAGTCTCGGATTCTACAAAGATTACATCGAAACGACGATTACAAGAACACAAAAATTTCCAAAGATAGAATTTCAAGCAAGGGTTTCCAAATATAGAAAGTTTGAAAACGCAGGGCGTTACATCTGTCTTCAGCTTCAGCTTCTCCTTTCTGTAGACTCTTTTCTTCATCAGGCTCCCCCTTTCGTCAAGCTTCCGTGCTTTGGGATCGACACCCGACTTTCCGTATACAAGCTCTTCTGGGATAGTTACATGGCTCCTTGAATCCACGCTTCCTTTTGTGTTGAGCTCGTCTTCAGACTCCCCCCTTAGACTCAGCTGTCGGGATCGTAGTCTGGTACAACATCTGTAATCCTCAAACATTTATACGTAACAATGTTTTGAACATTCAATTGTCCAGGAATCGAAAACTGGCTCTATTCATCTTTCTAAAACACTTCTCCTATCAATAATCTTCTTAGATTTGGCAGTTTTAGCAAACAGATTCGGAAACTGGCTCTTTTATATTTTAACAGTATAAGAATCCAAATCCTTCACAGTTAATCATCCAAGTCCAACTTAATGACCTTGGAGATATCACAAACTATTTTTGATTTTTTATTTAAAAACTACAAGTTTCAAATTAATGAACTTGTTTTATTTTCAGAAACATGATCAGCAAACTTAGATTTTGAAACTCAGCATCCAGACATCGGTTGTCGAAAATAAAATGGAATCAAAAATCTTTTTGTATTTTCTGAAACATAAAGCAGTAAAGAAATATTTACAAACATATTTACAGACAATATTTTTGTTTGAGTTCGCGTCAGAGGATCATATCAGATAATGACAAATCACTAGTACCGTTGAGCTTTAAACACTTTAAGTTCTAAACGATTCACTTAGATTGTCAGTATACTGATCCACTTAAATTTTCACACAAACTTCAACTGATTCGAGATACGGATTAGTGTTTTAAGAACTTAACTTATTCGCGTGTCCCACCTCAGAATATACTCCCGTATCCATACTCCTATATTCAGTCTTACAGGTGAATGTACACTAATGATATCTGTAAGGGGTAAATGCGAGGCCATGAGAGCTCAGGCTATTGCTTCCGCAAAATCAGAGAGATGATGGCTCTTCTTTCGGTGGGTTCCCTTTAGAGAATCTTTTCTTCAACAACACATGATTAGCATTTTTCAATGTTTCATCATTTTTTATGCTGAGGGTGAGCTTTAAGATTAAAGCAATGCAAAGTATTATACGAGGACTAGGCTATTGCTCCCGCAAAATCAGAAGTCCTGCTATAATACCCCAGATATCACCTCGTACAAAGACCTAGTATGTTAGAAATAGAAATCCTTTCAAACAAGATTTCGGGGGTTACCCATATATCCGAGAGATGTTCCCCACGATATAAGTAAGTATCGATATTTAGGTTTGTATCTCGAAAACAATCTACTAAGCGTGTAAAAACCTACTGGCATATCATCAGTGAGACCGTTTATCACATTTTTAACTTTCCGTTACTTTAGCGTACTGTGATTGTCTACTGATGTGCTATCATTTCCTCTTTTTACACAAAAACTCATTTTTTGAATTTTATCATGTTTTTGGCTTTTTCAAATTTTCTAATGTTTTTGGATTTTCTGAAAATTTCTTACTCCCCCTAAAATGCAAAACCATTTAAAAGAAAATTTGACAAACCGATGTAGATAGCATTGTCTCGCCATCCATTTTCTGCATCTCATGCTCTGTTTTGCAGAAAATATAATGTACCCCCATGATTTACAACACATTGATATTTTACAGTTTGAAAACCGTTTTTCAATCTTGTGAAATTAATCATGTTTGTTCCGACGTGAGGGTTTCGGCATATTCACTCAACATATTTTTGATTTTTTTTTAATTTTTGACAAATTTAAAAACAAACACATTTTTTTTTTAATTTTTCAAATTTTTGACAAAATAAAAACATATTTTTTGTTTTTTAAATTTTTCAAATTTTTAGGGTTTTTGAAATATTGTTTATTTATTTACAGAAACAAACAAACTCCCTGTTCAACCATCGCAGGGTTCAGCAGCCTTCTCTTCTCCTTATGCCAGGCTGCCCCGATTTCCATTCTCACAGTCTTCAATTTTCTTGAGCACCTGCACATTCAACTATTCAATAACTTGAACAATTTAGCCCAGGTCTGTTTGACCTTAGGCATTTCAACACAATATGCTTCATTCAACTTCGGAAAATCTTTGTCATTTCATGCAAAGACTTTTTCAATTTTAATTTCAACTTTTTCATCATTTACCGAAGCGATTTGTATCTTAGCACTCCATGTTTGACCTTTAGGAGTACCTCGTTTGTAAAAATGTGACTCTTTTTAAACATTTTGATTTTGAACAACATTTGGTTTCCAAAACTGTTGGGGTTTTGTTAAATCGACAGTTGTTTTCCAACTTTGTGTTGTTCTTAATCTGGGTGTGTGAGAATTCCAGGTCTGTCTTGAATCGAACCTATTCGGGTTTGATTTCCAAGTTTGATTCGAAACAAACTTGTTTGTGTTGTACCTCCAAGTTTGTTTTGAATCAAATCTGGTTGACCTTTGTTTCACATCCTCAGACTTTTGTTTTTCCACATCATCAGACTTCTTTTTCTCAACATCAACATGTTTCAGATTTGGACACTTGCGTGCAAGATGTCCAGTTTGATCACACTTAAAACATGTTCTCTTTGAGATATCTTTGACCTGTTGTTGTTGTTTTGTCTGAGCATAGAACTCTTCATTAGACTGTCGTCTAAATTGGAGTTCTTCCTCTTCTTCAGAACTTGTTCCGTGAACAAAATTCATTTTTGTCTGTTTATTTGGCGTTTCATTTCTTTTCCAACTTTGTTTCTTCTTATAACCCAACCCAGCCTTCATGTTTTTCTTCTTGAAACCAGGTTTGTTATAAAAAGTTTTGTGAGCATTTCCAACAAACTTTGCAATCTCAGACTTTTCAATCTCAACCATTTTGAAAACTTTGTCAATTTTTTCTGAAATCACATTCTGAATCGGGAATACAATATCTAAGAATAATTTGTCTAATCCAATCATGGTATAAACCAATCCTTTCAAATCATCATTCAAATTTTTCTCGGATTTTGAGTTTTTCAGATATTCTTCATGAAAACTACCTTCATTTTCATCCTGTGATTCAGCTTTACCTGTGTCAACCGACTCTTCTTTCAAAACACTTTCAACGACCTTACCTACCACCTCTGAATCACTCGAATCATCAGATTTGAAATAGGTTACGTCAATGTTATCTGGCAATTGATCTACCATGTTGAAAGCTTTTTCGACCTTTTCATCATCATAAAATGCAAACTTTTCCGGTGGAGGAACTTGATGAAACTCTGAGCCAATGCCCTTTTTGTTTTTCTCAGAATCATCATCACCCGGTTTTATGTTGAAAATTCTTTCAAGCACATATGATGACGCATGATAACTTTTTAACTTGTTGTTATCCTGTTCTAAATCAGTAATCTGACGCTTTAGCTTAGCAACATCCTCAATGTAAGAGTTTACAACTTGTTGCTTTATTTCATACTGTCACTTAAGCGTATCAGTTGTTTCAGAACAGTATCTCAGTCAGGATTGAACAAGTTTCATTTGACCTTTCACATCTTCATATGACTTTTTAGTAATGTGATAAGCCAATTTTATTTAATCATATTCCTTTTTCATTTCTTGACAAACATTTTCTTTTTGTAGTCTAGACTCGAGAAAGAATCCTAGTTCACTACAATCGAAGCTCTGATACCAAACTGTCACACCCTGTCTTTTGCGGAAGCGTATGATGTGTGACTAGCTTGTTATCATTGCATTCAATCGTAATAAACAACTACATGATCAAAACGATGTTCATCCATTTATGAAAATTTAAGTATTACAAACACTTGTTATTTAAGTTTTCAAAACACGACCTTTGACAAGGTTACAATTCAACAAAAGTGGATGACATCTAAACTTGTAGTCTACTTTTAGTTACGACACTTGCGCCCAAGATCCATCATGTCACCTGAAATACATGTAATTTTGGAAAACATCAACATAAAGTTGAGCGAGTTCATGCGTTTTTGTATTTCACGTTTTTATACTTTGTATGAAAACATAGTATGTGTCATGTATAATTCAAGTCTTTCTTGAGTACCCCACGTACTCAAGTATAATTCCCGTTTTCTTGAGTACCCCACGTACTCAAGTATCATTCAAGTTTTCTTGTGTACCCCACGTTTTAAATGATTGTTTATACAAGGACATTAAGGCACGTGAGGACATAGGGAGCTTT